>JALQPE010001122.1:0-23798 GCA_030407315.1 Asparagopsis taxiformis | reverse complement strand
TTTACGCCTTGACGGCTCTTTCACTAATACTTTTTTAGGCGCTACAGAACTCCCTTTTGGCAATATAATGGAAAAGGTTGTCCCTTCATTTTCCACAGATTTCTTCACGAATATCTTACCAGAATGATATCTTCAATGATTCGCTTAGCAAGAGAAAGTCCCAAAGCCCCAGCCTCGCTTTTTAGTGGTGAAGCCAGGTTGAAAAACACGTTTAAATTTACCGGCAGGAATACCTTTCCAGTATCCGTAATATCAATGTGGATATTATTCTTTTCTTCCTGAACAGTAGCACTAATGGTTCCTCGTCCTTCCATCGCATCAAGTGCGTTGCGCAATAGGTTTTTCGATTACCCAATCGAATAGTGGTGGATTAACCATGACCATAGCGTGACCAGCAGCTGGATGTGGAAATTCAAAGGAAACGCGACGGGTGCTCGACGGACATATAATCGCGACATTTTCCAGCTCTTCATAAATATCAATGGGCTGAAGTTTGGGGTTGAACCAATCTTTGAAAGCGATCAGCGATCAGGTTGAGGCGATCCACGTCATTATTTAGTTCTTGTACCACTTCCATCACTTCCTCATCTTTTTCCCGAACCATTTTGAGGTGTTCTACCCAAGCTATGATGGCAGAAATAGGCGTGCCCAATTGATGAGCCGTTTCTTTGGCCATACCGACCCATACCCTATTTTGCTCCGCTCGACGCGCAGAATTGAAACTGATATAACCAAAAGGATAAAACCTGAAATAAGCATAACTGGATGATAGGATAATACCTTAACTGTCGTAGTAGTTTGATTCTAAAAAGTAGATATCAGCACACAAGCCTTTTATAGGTTCAAAATCTGGTTTGCGTTGTAGTCGCTCGACCACCTTTTAAGGTATTCTTTGTCGTGATCTAGTTCCGGCCAAAATTAATTGCATCAGTGATATTCCCTCTTTCACTCTACCAGAATTACGGGAATAGTTGTATTGCTGGTCATGATCATTCCTTGCAAGGTATAATCACAATGGTCTAGCTCCTCTTCATCAGTATAGTTCATTATCTCGTGAGCGGTTTGCCAAAACAGAACTTGTTTTTCTTCCTGAGAAGCCAGTTGATTGGCCAAGTATTGCGTATACACCATGGAACCCCCACAATAAAGATCCCCCCTATCGCAAATAGATCTTCCATTTTGATGCTTGAGAGTAAATGTCCATAAATTCTTTTTTTCCTTTTTGGGATGACCTATCGGTCGGCCATTTCTTTCAACCAGGATTCTGCTCTGAGTCGGGCATTGCTGCGCACATTGAGATAGAAGAAGTTGAAGTCAACAATGTGATAGCGCTTCGTACGAAAAAGGAAACTTCCGGGAAACTTTGGCTTGTTCACCCAAAGTACACCTTCTTCAACTTGTGCGTCTACAAGCTCAGGAAGTATCTTTTCAAACTTCCGCAAGACTGCTCCCTGGTTTTTTGTCTTGGGTTGATATTCATCATCTATTGACCAAGAGAGGGGATTGGTCACTGCAATTTGATCTCCTGTGATTCCTTTGAAGGTAAATAATCTCGCCGAAAGGTCCGCCACGAACAAAAGCATTCCGTACTGCTTGGCGTATCACAAGGTTTTATCTCTTGAAGAACGTCTTGGGAACAGGCATTCCAATTAGATAGGCCGCCACCAATTTATTCTGCAAGGGTTTGCCATCAAAAAACTCTTTTAAAAGTGGCCCCGCGTGGGTGGGACCTTGGCTATGTGCAGCAATAATACCGGTCGCCCATTATTATAATGCCCATATAATACTGAAAAGCTGCTCTGACATCCTGGTAGGCCAATGCAAGGCTTTTTTTGGCAGAGGCAGTATCTGGACTGAAATAAGCATGTAAATGTGCTTGTCGTAACGAGGGGCAAAAACCCGGCCAGCATCATTGAAAATACTGGCTGGTATAGAATGGTACTTCCATCTGTGCGCTCATTCAGTTTTTCATCAGTCAGCACACCATTCCATTGATCATGTCCTTTTTTGCCCCGTATAGGTAGTTGGATGCAAAAAGAATACATCTACCTCTTCGGCCAAGTCCGTTTGCTTGCTTACTCCTTCGGGCACTCTATCCGCACTGTCTTCCTTATCCGGATGTGCAGCCCAATAGTTAAGATCACCATATCTGGGGCGCCGCTGGGAGTTGCTGGGAAAAGGCCAATCGGTTTAACGGAGGCACACGATAACAACAACAGGCTACTCCAATAGCAGTAAAATCTTGCTCATTTGCCAAATATTATGTCCTGTAGCGTCTAATTTTCCTAAATTTACACCAAATTGCAGTAATGCGTTATGACATAAAGTTAAAGAACTCGATTTCGATACTGTTTTGTATCCGTCTTTTCTCTGCTATAACGCATTAATAGAACGTCAAACTTGAAACTTAAAGCTTCTTTAGTTTTTGACTATCTATCAAGTTTGTTCAGGAACGGTATACATAAAACCGTATCTATCTATTCTATATTGCCACTCGCAAAATATTAATTATTATGAAAAAACCACTGATCTGCCTGCTAGCCATATGTACCATGGCTTTATTCTACTCCTAACCAACTTAGCGCACAAGGAAGCGAGGATGAGGAGACCATCATTAAAGCTATTAAACAAATGTTTGACGGGATGCGGGCTGGTGATAGTAGTATGATCAGCGCTTGTATTTGTACGTGATGCCCGTATGGGGACGGCAGCCAAGAACCGAGAAGGTAAGGTCGTGCTTCGCGAGGGTCACTGGATCGATTCCTTACACAAATGGCCACACCGCATGATGAAGTATACGATGAAAAAATCTGGTCTTACGAAGTGCGCATAGATGGTCCGCTGGCTTATGTTTGGACGCGAAACACTTTCTATCTGGGGAAAAAACAACTACACTGTGGCTATAATGTCTTTGAACTGGTGAAGTTTGATGAAGGCTGGAAATTACCTCTATCGTAGATATACACGACGCAAGGAAAAACTGCAAAACGCCCGAACAAGATTTGCGGAGAAATAGTAATACAGCTTAGCCTGTTGGGGAGCTGTCTTTCCCTTGTAGGGGTCTTTGCGTAATAGACGTGGTTTCTCTGAAATTGTACCGCACGCTTTTCGGAGAAGCCAAAAGTGGTATCCGGAAGGAGTCGATTTAAGGTCCGAGATACTAGCTTCACTATCGTCCTGGGATACTTACGCTAAACTCCTCTCCGTCAATTAACTTAAAATACAAGACGGAGGAGGGTGAAAACTGAAGACCAAAAGGTAAGCGTTTCTGTCTGCTGCCCATACACCCAAACAATTCGTTCTGGTTTCGTAGGAAATCCACTGAATCAAAGGATGATCATTAGATTCCTTTATCGCTGAAAACGTATAGATATAGCGAGATGCTGTAACACTCATTAGCAGACCGACCAAGCCAGCTATGATACTAGTCTTAATAGAAAAGATCACCAAAGTCAAGCCCACAAAACAACAGGGCAATGGCGGCTACCAATTGCCATCTTGTCTCTCTTATCAATGCCTTCCGAAGCACATCAAGACCAGGATGTTGTAGTAATTGTGTCCTTTTCAAAATAACACGAAAAGTTTTAAATTCAACAACAAATTGTTTGGCAATATGCCGATTTTTTTTATTTTTGCTTATTGCAAAATAAGATACAATAGAGATGAACCATGTGGTGAATAGTGTGAGAAGGCTTAGTTATCGTCTCAATGAATCAGAAGCAATCTTATTGTTTTTCAATTGCTCATGCTCAAAGGCGTACTTAGGTGTTACATAGTGGAAGAATGCTATTACGCATAAGGGCTATTCGCTATATGTATAACGAATTTTATGCCAAATCGTTGTAGAAATTGGCTGATTCTATAAAAATGAGAAAAAAATGTAATTATGCTACCTGTTTAAGCAGTTTCTTACACGTTTTTTTTGTTCTTCGACAAATCTCGTGTTTTAAGCAGTTTTTTGAAATAGCAGCAGCGGCAGCAACGCCATAATATTCTCTTTGATTTAAACATCCCAACATTCGACTAAAGATGGCACAAGTAAATTACACGGAAGACAACATACGTTCACTGGACTGGAAAGAGCACATCAGATTGCGACCTGGTATGTATATCGGGAACTAGGTGATGTTTCTGCCATGGATGATGGTATCTATATTCTTCTAAAAGAAGTTCTTGACAACTCGATTGATGAGTATGTAATGGGCTTTGGAAAGCATATCGATATCAATATAAAGGACGGACAAGTAGAGATTCGCGATTATGGTCGAGGTATTCCCTTAGGCAAAGTAATTGACTGTGTATCCAAGAAAATACTGGAGGTAAATACGACTCCAAAGCCTTTAAGAAGTCTGTCGGCTTGAATGGGGTGGGAACAAAAGCGGTTAATGCCCTTTCTAACTATTTTAAAGTACAGGCCATTCGGGACGGAAAAACCAAAGTGGCCGAATTCAAGCGGGGAGAGCTGATCAAGGATCACCGGGTAGGGAAATCCAAGGACAGCAATGGTACTAATATTATCTTCCAACCTGACGATAGTGTATTTAAAAAAATATAAATTCGGCCAGATTATGTAGAGAATCAACTCTGGAATTATGCCTACCTCAATGCGGGACTAAAACTTAATTTCAACGGTAAGAGTTATGTCTCGAAAAATGGCCTTTTAGATCTACTTAGCCGAAAGACCAATAGCGAACAATTGCGATATCCGATTATCCACTTAAAGGATGATGATATCGAAGTAGCGATGAGTCATGGCAATCATTACGGGGAGCAGTACTACTCCTTTGTCAATGGGCAAAATACCACTCAGGGAGGAACTCACTTGATGGCCTTCAAGGAAGCCGTAGCAGAAACCATTCAAAAACATTTCGGGAAATTCGACCGTAAAGACATCCTGGCCTCCATTATTGCCGCGATTAGCTTAAAGGTAGAAGAACCTGTCTTTGAATCTCAAACTAAACAAAACTAGGTTCGACCAACATGGGGCCAAAAGGGGCCACCATTCGTACCTATGTAAAGAATACTTTTGGCGAAAAGCTATCCAATTACTTGCATCAATTTCCTGAAGTAGCCAAATCTATCGAACGGAGAATACAACAATCCGAACGAGAGCGAAAGGAAATTGCTGGCATCAAGAAGTTGGCCAATCAAAGAGCCAAGAAAGCCAATCTACATAACCAAAAACTGAGGGACTGTCGCCGGCACTTTAATGATGGCCCCAGAAAACATCCGAAGAAGATCGTTTAGCTACTACCATCTTTATTACCGAGGGAGATTCTGCTAGTGGTTCTATTACCAAAGCCAGAAATGTGCAAACTCAAGCTGTTTTTAGCCTTCGGGGTAAACCACTGAATTGCTTTGGACTGACCAAGCGAGTGGTATACGAGAATGAAGAATTTAACCTGCTTCAGCATGCACTCAATATCGAAGACGATCTTGATGATTTGCGCTATAACAGAGTAGTAGTCGCTACCGATGCCGATGTTGACGGTATGCACATTCGTTTGCTACTGCTTACTTTCTTTTTGCAATTCTTCCCCGACTTGGTTCGCAATGGTCATCTCTATATTTTGGAGACGCCGCTTTTCAGGGTACGAGATAAAAGTAAAACCTTCTATTGCTACAGTGAGGCCGAAAAACAAGCTGCAATTGGCAAACTCCGTGGCAAACCTGAGATTACTCGATTTAAGGGGCTAGGTGAGATCTCGCCTGATGATTTGGCGATTTCATCGGAGATGACATTAAACTGGAACCCGTCATCCTAAATGAGGATGTGGATATTGATAATATTCTTTCTTACTTCATGGGTAAAAACACCCCACAAAGGCAAGATTTTATCATCGATAATCTTCGATTCGAAATTGATGAGTTAGAGAATTCGGAAGAAGAAGAGACAGATGAAAGCCAAGCAGAAGTGGCAAGCCTGGCTGAAGCCGGCTAGTAAACATTAAGCAAGGATGTTTTGCTTTACGAGAAGCTCCGTACTAAGCCCAAATTCGACTTTAACCTGTCTATAGAAGAGTATATCTACATGGAGGCCATTTATTACGTGGCCTCCATGTAGATTTTAAACGTATATGCTCAGGTTTCTATAATTCCTATTTTGCTGTCCAATCAGCAAAAGCAGTGGTGAGATCGAGGTCATCATCCATACTTTCCTGAAGTTCTTGCAAGTCCTTAAAAAGATTCTTCACTTTCTCCTGATAATCCTCCTCTTCCGCCAGATCATTCATTTCTAGTGGATCCTCTTTAGTATTGAATAACAAAACTTTAGGAACATTTGGATAAACGACCAACTTATAATCCTCCTTACGAATCATCCGTTGAAAGTTAACGTAAGCTCCGTATATTTCATCGTAATGTTGACTTTGATCTTCTCCTTTAGCCAGCCCCAGGAAGCTTTTGAAGTCAACATACGCTGGCTGTTCTATTCCAGCCATTTCTAGGCTAGTTGCCATAATATCCTGCAGGTAGACATCCTGTTCAATACGTTGGCCAGCTGGTATCCCTGGACCAGCCACCATCAATGGAACACGAATGCTATGGTCATATAAACTTTGCTTCCCAATCAAGCCGTGATGTCCAACTGACAAACCGTGATCAGCAGAAAAGAAGATGTAGGTATTTTCCATTTTTCCCGAAGCTTCTAAGGCATCCAGAATTCGACCGATCTGCTCATCCAAATGTGTGATGATCGCATAGTACTCTTGCCGATGGACTTTCACTGCATATTCTGTTCGTGGATAAGGCGCCAGATCTTCATCTCTAAGGCCTATTCCATTTCCGATTTGTTCTGCCCAAGGGTAGGTAGGCAGAAAATTCTTAGGGACGCTCACTTTATCAAGCGGGTACTGATCTACAAAAGATTTAGGTGCCTGTCGAGGGTCATGTGGAGCATTGAAAGCCAGGTACATGAAGAACGGATCATCTCTAGCAGCTGCTTGATCAATGTATCCTATCGCATCATCCTTCAGCACTTCACTCCAATGCTTACCTCCTTGCCAAAAGCCACCAAAGGTGGTATCGTATGGTGACCATGAATTATCATTTTCGTCATTGGGACGATGATATCCTGCCGGCATCACATCCTTGACGCTTCGGTTGTTGATCATGGCCTCCTTGATGTCGTCGCTAATCCCTTTCCATCGTTTCCCTCTCTCGTCGCCAGGCATTCCGGGACGGACGTGCTTAGCCACATCAAATACCTGATCAGCAGGTGCAGCCACATGCCACTTCCCTGACATGTACGTGTCATAGCCAGCCTTAGCCATTAACCTTCCCCATGTGGCTTGTAGTGCTGTAGAATCCTTATCTCTCCATTGCTGAGTTCGGTCTTGCGCAGACCAAATATATTGTCCGGAAATCATCATCGCGCGGGAAGCCACACATATGGCCCCATTCCATCCTCCCATATTGTAGGTATGTGTAAAAGTGGTACCTACTTGGGCTAAGCGATCAATATTCGGCGTATTTACCTCTTCATTACCTAAGGCACGTATCGCCTGATAGGATAAATCGTCGGCAAAGAGGAAGACAATATTTGGAGGCTGTTGCGATTCCTCTTTTGTAGCAGTTGTTGTACAATGCGAAACGAGCCATGCAATGCTCAATAAAAACAGAAGCTTTTTCATGAAGATAATTTTCAGTTTACTACCGATGAATGCGATCTATAGGCCAAGCAACTCTTTCTCCATTCGCTACATGTGCTGGCATTTGAGCATTTACTTTTTTGAGATAATTACTCAAGTCTAGTGCCAATTCAGCATGCTTGTCCGTTTCTTGATCGACCAAATTCTGGCTCTCGCCTATGTCTTCTTTGAGGTTGAAAAGCTCAAAGTTTTCTTGGTCGTGATAGTAGATCAGTTTCCAATCCCCTTTTCTTATCGCACTAAATGCCCCTATGCCAGGTCCAGTTGGGCCCCATTCATTAGGGTAATGCCAAAATAGGGAACGATCCTGCTGTTTGGCTTCAGGTTTTTTGATCAAATCCACAAAACTTTCACCATCGAGTGTTTGTGGTACTTGATAATTTCTCACCCCTGCCATTTCTAGAATCGTAGGATAAAAATCCTCTATAATCAAATAGTTTTCGTTCTCTGATTCAGGCGCTGTCACTCCTGGCCATTTGACCAACATAGGTTCGCGAATCCCACCTTCATGAATTGAACCTTTACCACTCGACAAAGCTTATTATGTGTATGGCGTTCTCCTCCACGCGCTACCGCACTCAGTCCTCCATTATCAGACATGAATAAGATAATGGTATTATCCACTATCTCTTTTTCCTCTAAGAAGTCCATCAGATCTCCTAGGCATTTATCCATACTAGCTACCATTGAAGCATAGCGAGCCTCAACGGTATCCAATCCCATAGCCAGATACGGTTCAACGAATCGCGGGTCTGCCATGATTGGGGTATGTACCGCATATAGAGCCATATACAAGAAGAAGGGTTGTCCACCTTCCACGGGTGCTTCCAAAGCTTGGAGAGCTTCCTCCTTCAAGGCCTCCGTCAGAAAAATAGATTGTCCGTGATATTTATCAAGGCCAGGGACGGGCCAAGGCGAATTCTCAAAGGCTTCCGTATGGCCAAAATTCTCAGTCCCATAATAACTTTTAGGCGCACCGGCTGCATGGCCGGCAATGTTTACATCAAAACCTAAGTTGAGCGGATCTTCTCCCGGCGTTCCTATTGCCCCAAAGTGCGCCTTTCCGGCGTGTATGGTGTGGTATCCCGCCTCTTGTAAGAGCATGGGGTATGGCTTTGCATAAACAGCATGTTGCACGGTAGAGTCAGGACTCAGTCCGTTTACATTCCAGTGCGGGAACTGAGCCTTTTATGATTGGTTTCCATGGGTTGTAAGAGGTCCTTGTGCAAGGTCCAGTTCGTAACTCGATGACGAGCCGCATTCATCCCTGTCATTAAGCTAACCCTCGTCGGAGAGCATACAGGCGTTGCATAAGCTTGTGTAAACTTCATGCTTGCTTCGCAAGCCGTTCCATATTCGGCGTTTTATAACGCGCATTAAAAGCAGTCTTTTCTTTCCAGAAGGGAACAGAAGTATCTTGCCAGCCCATATCATCGACAAAAAAGAGTAGAATATTTGGAGGGCTGGAATTGGCTTCATCCTTGGCTTTGTTGCAAGCAATTAGAAGCAAGCCCAACAGTAAGAGGAAGGAAGGCTTAAACATTTAGTTGGTAGTCATTTTGTTTAAAAGACTTCACTATAAACCCATTTCATAGTAAGGTCTAAAGAATATGTCTAAGGTTTAATCAAACATATCTCAACGAATTTAGCTAATTTATAAGACTTCCAATAAATAAGTATTGTGCCAATAGATGCGGCTCTCTAAAATCTTGTTACTGTGGTTGTGGTCCGCTCTCTAATAGCTGGTCTCATCTAGTTTAACTTTTCCTCTAAAAGTCCAAAAAACAAATGCTGTATAACTTAGAACCAAAGGAGCACCGATCGCTGCGATCGTCAGCATAATACCCAATGATTTCTCGGAAGCAGCAGCATTATAGATCGTTAGGTCATAAATGGGATTTACCGTTGAGGGAATGAGTACAGGATATAGCTCAATAGCCACCAAAATCAAGGAGAAACTCACCGTTAAGGCTGAGAAAAGAAAAGCCATCCGATATCTTTCTTTACTGACTAGACGAGGGATATTGGCAATCGATAGAAATGTTAATACAGGAAAGATAAATAAGAAGGGTAATTCCTTAAAGCGGTCAGATAAGGCTGGAATATATAACAGTGTATATATCGTCGTTAAGGCAAACATTAAAATGAAAAATATAATAGATCGGCGCAGCAGTAGCCGAAGTTTGGCAAACAACCGCCCTTCAGTTTTCATAGTCAAATATAGCGCTCCATGCATCATGAATAGGGCCAAGGTGGTAAAGCCCACAATAATGGCATAGGGATTAATGAAATTCAGCCAGTTGCCAACAAATTCGTAATTCTCACCAATCTCAAACCCTTGCAATACATTCCCTAAAACGACACCCAAGAGAATGGAAAGCATCACACTAGATACGCTATAAGTAATATCCCAAGTTTTTTTCCACCATCTCATTTCTTCTTTGCTCCGAAACTCTATGGACACAGCTCTAAAAATTAAAAAAGCCAGAAATAGCATAAAGGGAATATACATACTAGAAAACAAGGTCGCATATAAGATGGGGAAGCCTGCAAATAAAGCGCCTCCGCCAATCACTAGCCACACTTCATTTCCATCCCATACGGGTCCAACAGCGTTCAGCGCAATTCGTCTACTCTTTTCTTTTTGAGAAATAAATGCCAGGCCCCTGCCCCTAAATCAAAGCCATCCAAAATCGCATATCCACTGAATACTCCTCCAACTACCAGGAACCATAAAGTAGGATAATCCAATCCGAGAAAAGTAGCCATAGTTATGTTTTTTGGTTCTTAGATAAGGAACTGCTTAAATCTCAAAATGCTAGTTTAATAATCGATCTAGTTGCTATTTCTGCTTCCAGGTATTGGACATACCCTCCTGTTGCGGACGATGCTCGGCAAGTTTGGCATGAACAGTAGGTCCATGCTGAATCTTTTTATTCATCATGTATAGGAATAAAGCCAACAATAAAGCATAGATAATGAAAAACAGGATTAGTGAAAACAAGACCTGGTTAGCTGTCACTGCCTTAGATAAGGCGTCCGAAGTCCGCAGCAGCCCATAAACCACCCAGGGTTGTCGACCCATTTCCGCCGCAAACCAGCCGGTCTGATTTGCTACTTGAGGTAAAATAACCGCCCAGACAAAGATCCAAAGTAACCAAGGCTTATCAAACAATTTCCCTCGCCACCAAAGCCATCCCGCATACAAAGACAGTGCAATCAAAATCATACCAATCGCAATCATGATGTGGTAAAACTGGAAGATCGCATTGACTGCTCCCGGACGTTCATCTTCTGGAAAAGCATTCAGGCCCTTGACGGCTCTTTAAAGTCTCCGTGAAGCAAAAAACTCAAGCCACCAGGCAAGCCAATACCCGTGACTTCCTGATTTTCCTTATCGACCCAACCGATGGCATACATATGGGCAGGCGCCAAGGTATCAAAGTGCCCTTCCATCGCAGCTAATTTAGCGGGCTGGTTATGTGCCACTCCCTCTGCTGAACTATGTCCTATGACCAGCTGAGCTAAACTTGATACGATAGCAATACCTAGTGCAATCTTAAAGGCTCGCTTCGACAATTCGACATGCCGATTCTTCAATATATAGTAAGCGTGAACACTCAAGACCAAAAACGCGCCGGCTAAGAAAGCGCCTACCCAAACATGCAGCAGTCGATCTACACTGGAGGGATTGAAGACCATGGCCCAAAAGTCCGTAATCTCGGCTCGGGCATTTACCCCCTCCCCTACAATATGATAACCGGCTGGTGTTTGTTGCCACGAATTAGCCACCACTATCCACACAGCAGAGAACATAGATCCTAACCAAACCCCTATCGTAGCTATAAAGTGCACGCGTGGACTCACCCTATTCCAACCAAACAGCAAGATCCCTAAGAAGCCGCTTTCTAGCGCAAAAGCAAAAATGCCCTCAGCCGCCAAAGCACTTCCAAAAATATCGCCAACATAACGAGAGTAGGTAGCCCAATTCGTTCCAAATTCAAACTCCATGACGATTCCCGTTGCCACTCCTATTCCGAAGGTTACGGCAAAGATTCGGGTCCAGAATCGCGCTAACTGCTCATAGGCTTTATCTCCCGTTCGAAGATAAGCTCCCTCTAAAAAGACCATGACTAATCCTAAACCAATGCTTAAAGGTGGGTAGATATAGTGGAAAGCAATAGTAAATGCGAACTGAATTCGAGCTAATATTTCGACGTCCATAAGCGAGTATTTTATACTACTAGGTGAACTTTCGTCTAAGTTTTCACAGCTGGGATGCTTCCTTTGCCCAGATCAATATTCTTGCTGTCTCCTTCTGGCTGCTAATTCCGCTGTGATCTTCCGTCCAACTTCATCTAAATGGCCGCGTCCTCGAAACACTTTTTGCATCCACCATAAACCTACAAAATATAGCAGGAATGAAATAGGAAACAGCAGGACAAAGATAGAAGCTAACACCCCCAATTTCAGCCAAAAGCCAAGCACAGCCAAGATCATCCATATCGGGGAGATGGCTACAATTTGCAGGAATACTTTTTGAAAAAAATAGAAAAGAGCACTCTTCACCTCCCATTGACCACGGAGGCGAATTAATTCTGCTGTGCTAAAGAATTCCGGACCGGTATCCGATAACAAATTGAGTTCGTCCTCAGCTTGTTTTTCGAATAAATCAAGGATGCCTTTTATCGATCGGTCCGGCATATATTGATATATATAATGGTTACAAGGAAAACAAATCGCCTGGAGATAAGGTGCCTGCTTTTTGTATAATTAATGTCATAATCCAAAGATCACACTACATTTTCTCACTTACTCACCAACACCTCTCCCATTGACCCAAAAACCAACTATGGTGGCCCGTCAAAACTAGGACTTTTCATTACCAACTACAAAACCTTAGGCAGCGGCCCCTCCTGCTGCTTTCGGATCATATTTGACATTAAAATGAAGCCAAATCGATCGTGAAGCTCTGAAAACATACACAAAAATGATGGCGCAAACTACCAAAAGCAAGGCAAATGAAGCTCCCGTACTCCAACCTAGTACCCAGTGAAATACAGCTACAAAGCCCAAGCAAAACCAACCCATGAAGATGTAGGAAATAAACATAGCTCCATAGTAAAAACCAGGCTCAGGCATGAAGTTCTGATTGCAGTGGTCGCAACGATCTCGCATATCAAAGGGCTTATCAAAAGCGAAGCTACCTGTTTCGAATTGTGTACCTGTATGGCACTTTGGGCATTTCAACTGAAGAGCATGGATGTTCGGCTCATGCTTTCAAATTTAGGTATCAATGATTTGCTCACAATATATGAATATTCGTTCATACATTCATATATTTTCAAGCAAGGATATTCACATGATATTATTACACAGAAACCACCAATCTCATACAAAATAAACAAAGGTGGCTAATTCGGTGCTAATAAGCTACTTGATTTAAACGAGCTAGATCGTCAGCCTCCATCAATACTTCTTTAAGATTCAATACTTATGAAATTTTAATTCGTTTAATCGCAAATGGACACACAAATACAGATTAAACAGAACAAAAAACAACATTATTCAGAAGTAAATTCTATTTCAAACACACCTCCATCCTCATTTACATTCACGATCTTAGTCTAAATACACTATGAATCCACCTAAAGTTGCAGAAATATTAAAAGAGAAATATAAGTCTCGCTGAGCGCCTGATTTTAGTCCGGTAAATGGCGATTTTTTTTCATCAAGACAACAATCTATGTAGCCTATAAACATCTCCTCCGTCCGATTCGAGTACAAATCTGTCTCTCTCTGGTTGAGAGTACTAAATAAGAGCAGCTAGTAGGCATCCAGATAGCTGATCAAGGGAAATAGGAATTGAAAGCGGCTATGTTACAAGTAAGTGTATGAACTAAGTTACCCCACCAACTTGTGTAAACAGATCATTGTTCCCAGATGCATACTTTCATGTGCATTGTTAAACATGATCGCCTTTTCTATGCTATCGAGAGTGATCCCATAACTAGTCGTATAGGATTTATATTCCCCAAAGTGTTTATTTTGGAAATCTACTCGTGCTAGATCGGCAGTAATCACTAGCTGTTGCAACAAAAAATCTACTTCTCCCTGTCCGATAAGCCCTTCTGGTCTGGATCCCTTCCGGTAGCGTTCAATATACTCATTATCGATCCGACAGTTTACGCCAGACAAACGGTAGAGTAACAACTGTTGGGTTACTATGATATGTCCTAGATTCCAGGCTAGGTTATTGGAGAGTCCTGCAGGAATTTCGTTGAGTGCTTCCAAACTTAGTCCACTAATTTTTTTTGCTACGTTTTCGCGGGTAATCTTTTGTAGATCGAAATGCTGATTCATTTATAAAAGGTAGTTGAGTAGGTAAAGGTGGCAAGTTAGGAAAGGGGAAGGGGAACGCCAAATTGGTACTGAGCTAATAAGCTGTAAATTAAAGCTTGGGAATGATGAAGATTGACATCTAACAAAAAAGAAACGATCTTGGGGCAGCAATTAAATTTCTATACCTCATCAGAACATTCAAATGAATTAAAGGAAACACCCGAATCATGAAAAGACTCATCTGTTTATTCATAAGCCTGTCCTATTTAGCCATCCTTACTGGTGTGGCTCAAACCGCACAAGACTCTTTGGAAATCAAACAAGCTGCATTGGACTATATAGAGTCCCAACATAACCTAAAACCGAGCAATTTGAGCGGTCAGCGCACCCTCGTATGGTTAAGAGAACGTTTTGGGTCAATAAAAAAACGCAGAAGGAATATCTAGGAGAAACCTTTACTGATGCGATGATCTTATTGGCTGAAACCTACAACCAAAACGGGGATAAGTTTCCGGAGAACCCTACCAAGGAAGTAATCATTCTCGATGTATTCGACAAAACTGCTTCTGTGAAATTGATAGCAGATGACTGGATCGACTACATGCATATCGTCAAGTTGGAAGGCAAATGGCAAATTGTCAATGTGCTTTGGCAGTTTAAAGACTCTTCCAAACACTAATCTAGTTTAGAGGCTTTAAGGATAAGATACCTGGGAAGATCTAGTCGGCGGTTAAATTCCTTTTCCTGACTAAAGTGTTGGCGCTCTGGCCGGCCTTCTCTTAGTTCCTGGATGGTAAATCCACTTTGCCTTAGTATAGTAAAGTATTCCTCAATCGTCTTGTGATATTTCGTAACCACTGATCCCATCCAGCGGTGCATCCTAGGGCCTTCCTTAAAATAAGCTCCTACCCGCCAGTTATCCTTTTTACTCCCTGCTTTGGCCTTGTCCATCAGGGCTGTCATTACCGGGTGCTCCACAGAAAAGATCAGGGTCCCATTTGGGCGCAAGCTATCATAAATCTGTTCGAAGACAGGCACAAGATTCTCCACATAATGAAAAACCAAGCGAGCAATCACCAGGTCGTATCGATTGTGCTCTAAAGACATAGATTCCGCTTGCCCACTTTGAAACCTAACAAATGGATGATCCAGTTGCTGTCGCGCATGCGCAATCATTCTGCTGGAAGGATCAATCCCCAGATAAGAGGCCACATTATTATTTACTAGGTATCGAGCCATTTCTCCATATCCACATCCGATATCCAGCACATCTTTCCCTTTTGCATCTCCAATCAATGCTACTATAATCGGTGTTTCAATCACCTGATTCGGGTTGTCTGTCTTGGTTCGATGTTGTACATACCGATCAAACACATCGAGTTGATCGTAGAAGGATTCACCATCTGAGCCTTTCATAGGCAAGAAAATTGAGTTTTTAGTGGTCCAAATTGAGGTGGGTTGAGACGCCTTTGGATACTACGCCATCGAGTATCCGCCGGCGTCTCTTTTCACCTAAATCTTATTGTTTTGTTCTTTATGCACTTATAAATCATTGCATGTTTTGCGATTACGCATTGGGTAGTAAACGCCCTGTTTTTGCTGATACCTGACTAAAGGTAGACAGGAAATGACACTTTTATCCGCCAGAAGCAATCATCAATCTTCCACTAAGGCAACAAATTTCTTACTGTACCCGCCTTAGTTGTTTTCGAAGCCAGCAGGAGGTGGCGCATGATCATAACTTAACACTCTAGCCATTGTCCACTTTCCAGCTTCATATCGCCAAACATGGGTAAATTTGGCTATTCCATCCAGATACTCCTCCTTCTCCTTTGGGACGACATAAAAAAGATGTTCTCCACTGATTATAGCTCCATAATTATTTAAGGGAAAAACCTCAACCGTTCCCTTTACGGCTTCTCGTCTGAGGTACTGGTTCGCGTTCCCACACAGGCCCTGCTCAAGGCCTACTACCAAAGCTGCTTTGGGTGAAGTGAGTCCACCTTTATCGTGATAGAATTCGAGATCTTCTGATAGAAATTGAGCCATTCCCTGCACATCACAACTATTATAAGCTTCCCAAAAAAGGCTATCCAGGCGGAGTATTTCCTTTTTCAAGACTTCAACGGTAGGAAAGGACTCATCAGATTGAGCGCTTGCGGGTTGGAAACCAAGGAACAAGATTCCTAAGCTGAGTAATTGAAAGACAGTCTTCATACTTAAGTTTTAAGTGATTAAAGATGATCTTCCACTAATTCCGATTCCAATCCAAACAAATATAAGCGCTGCAAAGACAGGAGGACATTCTAAATGCCAAACAGTAAGATTCTTTAGACAAACCAGCCTAGCAGCCCGATCAGAGCCATTCTAGCAAGCATTTTATAATCGGGCCACTTATTTTTCACCCCAGCTCTACAATTATACCCCTTGCAATGCCCAAGCCACGGCACCTTCCGCATGTAAGGTGGTGGTATCAAAAGTCGGAATATTCACGTCTTCATCAGAGATCAGGAGCGGAATCTCCGTGCAGCCAGCACCACTCCTTCCGCACCGCGCGCCTCCAAGCTGGCAATGATCGCTTTATACTTTTCCCGAGATTCCTCCTCAATCACTCCATGTACCAACTCTCCATAGATGATCTGATGCACCACATCCATTTCTTCCGAATCAGGTATAATCACTTCGATGCCAAAATCCTGCAGCAATTTCGCTTTATAGAAATCCTTTTCCATCGTAAAACGAGTCCCCAGCAGTCCCACCTTCTTCAATCCCTTTTCTGCAATCGCCTGTCCGGCCGCTTCCGCGATATGATAGAATGGGATTTCAATGCTCGCTTCTATGGCAGGGGTGCATAAGTGCATTGTATTTGTACACAACAAGACCAGCTCTGCCCCCCCCTTCTCCAATTGCATAGCCGCCTCGGCCATCATTTCATCTAAGGCTTTCCAGTCCCCCTTATGCTGTAGATGCTCCACCTCCGCGAAGTCCACCGAGAGCATCAAGGTTTTTGCTGAATGAAAGCCACCCAGTTCTCGCCTCACCGCCTTATTCATGCAACTGTAATAAATGGCTGAAGATTCCCAACTCATACCACCGATTAGTCCGATTGTTTTCATGTGCTATTCCCTTTGGTAATTCAAGGCACAAACATCCGAAGTTTTCTTGGGAAAGTACAATGGAAGCTTCGGATGTTTGTGCCTAGGGATTCCTTTAGCCACTGACCACCTCATAGGTCAATTCCACCATTCCATCAGTATAAGCTTTTGTGTCTTTTAAATGCAAGCGCTGCTCCGTTCCTACATAATCAAAGAACAATAATCCACCTCCCAAAATAATAGGCATAATAGACAGGACAATTTCATCGACTAGTTTAGCTCGGAGAAATGCCTTTGTGAGCATCGCCCCGCCCACCAGCCAAATGTTCTTGTACTTAGCTTTTAAGTTTGTATTCACGAGACTATCCAAATCCCCTGCATAAAACTCGACGCTTTCTCTATCGGTCTGAAGTCCCCTATGGGTCAACACATACACCGGTACCTCTCCGTAGGGCCACCCCAGTTTCAAGGCATGCTCATAAGTCTTTGAGCCCATAACATAGCAGTCGATTCCAGCTAGAAATTCAGTAATATCTTCTTCGGTCAGTGTAACACCTGCAGGATAGCTATCTTTGGAATGCATCCAGTCTATGGTGTTGTCTTTGTTCGCGATGAAGCCGTCTAAGCTAGCGACCATGTGAAGGGTGAGTTTGGATGAGTGGGTGAGCATGGTGGTGACATTATTATTCTTAATGCTATAAATATAAAATGGCTTAGCCATAAATTCATGACTAAGCCACTTTAAGGCAATATTGCAACCGGCACTACTCGATTTCTTTCAACAAACTCAAAGCAGCACCCGTAATCCGATTTTGTTCTACTGAAAAGTGTTCCGTACTTAATCGGCCCAGCTCCCGTTCTTTAACGATGGCGGACAATTGGAAAGTAAGCAGTTCGATCTCCTTTTGTAGTTCGCAATCGAAGTACAGGAGGATTCCAGAAAGCCGTTCTAATCCACGATTCAATTTACCTTTTCGGATTAGTTCCTTCACTTGCAGATACTCCTCTTTTCCTGGTTTTTTGGCTATCCAGTTCGTACGATGCTTCCAATTTCTATATAGAAATCGCAACAAGATCAGCGACAGAATAGTACCTAAGAAATAGCCACTAGCCGTCATGGACATTTGCCCCTCTTCATCCAGGGTCAAGGCCGCTCCTGGGATCTTAATGACAATAATCAGCTCGTTCGGTTGGTCGCTATTATACCTCCCTTCTGCTTCTAATGCGCGCTTATTTAACGGCTCAAACCCTTCTGGCAAGACCACTTTGGTCAAAATCTCAGCTCCAGGCTTCAATCCAATAGACTTTGCCCAACCTTCGTTATTGTCGAGTTGCAAGGTAACCTGCTGCGTTCGATCGGCCCTTCCAATTTGGAACTTCGACTCAGGAATGGGGATCCAATCCGTAGGGTTTGGCCTCGCAGCTCCTCGAGAAAAGTTAGTCGGCGCACAAAAGAAACTAAGTGTAGAGGATGAACCAAGGGCGGAGGGGTTGGATATTTTCAGCGTAGTAGAGTCTACCACCTGCCCCGCATTTGTAAAGCGAATGAGCAACTTATGCGTCGGCCTTTGTCCGAGCAGGAGGCTGTTACAAAACAATAGACAAAGTAGGGAAATAGAAATTTTGCTAATGAGATTGCTGTTCTTGGGACACATGATTTCAGGCTTTGGTGTTTAGGATTCTTTCTTTCCTTCTAAATTCTCAAAGTTCTGATAGATAGTCAAGTAGTAGGCCTCTAGTGTGTATTAAAATTTTCCTAAATATGTTTAAGGGGAAGTTAAAAGATTCTCTGGTGAGCTTACCCTAAGTCTGATTGCCTGCTGAATATTCAAGTCATCATTAGTAAAATTAGTATCAATGCAATAACTCCAATGATAGTCGAAAATATCCCCAAGTTTTTGGATTTCGTCCAGCCGACTAACGAAATGATGATCGCAATCGAAATAATGCCTATAAAGAATGAGACAATACCTAAGCTATTGGGGAATATCAGATCTTTACTTTCCGCTTTTAAGGGAATCCCGCTGTCGTCATCATAAAAACATTGGTCATCGCGAAAATTGACACTAGGAACGTCCCCGTCGCTAAAATTGAGCATCGAAATATATTTATACTGATTTTATCGGCACCTTTTTTGTCAAACAATAGAACCAATACTGTTAGCGAAAACCCACATAGGAGCGCACTAATGAATTGTATTTGACTGGCCAATTTATTCATGTATTCGAATGAGAGTTCCATCATTTTCAATTCGTGTTTTAGCTATCTGTATGATAATTCTTCAAAGCTTATCTTGTTAAAAGTATAAAACACTTTATTGTTCAACCCTCAATACCTCTGGCAAATATATGAGCCACTCTAAAATCATGCTTTTTTTCTTGATTTCTGTGTTTGCTATTGCTTGCACCTTTGCTCAACGTCCACATGACCTTAACATGAGTCGGATTATTGAATTATCGGAAATGGATCGGTATGAGATGGCCACTTGGGCTAATGATCAGGATTTACATGCACAAATTGTTAAAAAAGTGAGGTGGAGGTACGTCAATGGGTGCTTGAAGGTGCGCCGGAGCAAGCAGAAGTAGAGTTTGGCTTGAGTGCTTGTGCAGGTATTCGGTCCATTAGAGGAGGTTTTGGATCCTTCTGGTTTACTTGTCAAGCGCAATTCCTGGAAGCCTTCACAAAGGAAGCCTTGGCTTTAGGGTATCAACAAAAAAGCAGCGGTACGCTATTGAATCCGGACTTAGAAAATAATGACAGGTATGATCGTTACATGTATTTTGCCCCGCCAAGCCCAGGTAAGCAATCCGATTCAGGCATCCATATAGCGGTTTGCAACGGATGGATGGAGCTGAAGTGTATTCCCTAATACAAGGTGTAGAAGGTTTAATTCTGACAGCACTTCAAATATTTATATGAGCCTCATTCCAAGGAGTATAACTACCCTAGTCGTAGAAGAACAAGTGCAACTAGCAACAGACAAAGGACTACTAGCATCATGTAAGTTTGCTTCCTCTGTTTCCTTCTCCATGTCTCGAAAGCATTTTGTTGAGACCTTAGTTTCCATTCGAGCTTTGCCAAGCGCTGATTAAGATCCTGTATTTGAAGTGCTTGAAACTCCTCCTTTGGAAAGCTTACATTTTCGTCTCCCCTCAGGTAAGCATAAATGCCTTTCGCTGTCTAGTAAAACCTCCAGCTTTCAAAAAGGAAATACCTTGAGCATGAATCATGGGATGCCCCGCATCATTACTGACTACAAGCCTGTGCTTCTCAAGCTTTTTGAGACCGTCTCTGATATCAGCCTGGTGTTCGTACTGCTGATCTCCAATACCTAGAAGCGGGTAAATGGAATACGGATCAAGATACACTCCCGCATGATCACGCAGGATCGTCAAGATGGCATCAAAACTAATTGTTTGTGTGTCTGTGTACAGGTAACTTTCCATAGAGATAGCGCGATTTGTTTAGCTTAAAAATCGAATTTGAAGAAGGAAAGTTCCTAGTGGGATAAAAAACTGTATCCGGTAAGTAGAACTTACTCTATCTGCTATAAGAAACATAGGGTTACTACCTTGATAGTTGTTTCTATGAAGGCCATCCGAAGTAAGGCCGAGGTTCTAAAGTCATAGAATATATTAAATTTAAGCCTTCATTTGAAATATAATTGAGCGCTCTATCAAATGAAATTCAAACACATCCACCATCTAAGTTCAAATTATCGCTATGAGTATCAACTTCATTAGAGGTCATAAGCTATTGCTATTGATTAGTTTTTTCACCTTTCTATCTCTTCCTGGAGTATCGCAAGTCAAATCAATTTATGGAGACCGAATGACCAAAATTCAAATCATGATCCCTCCTTATAGTTGCATTGACTCAACATCAGCAAATCAATAGATAGTGGTTTTAGAAAATACTTGAATGAGTTCAACCGCTCTTTGCTTCAAGGAGTAATGAGAAAGATCCAACCACTTTATCACTACAGAAGGTGCTAGATGCTTGCGAGCAATATGATGACATTAAATTAACGACAGTAACCTTGTTTCTTGCATCCCTTTCAGATAACCTTTACCAAGGGTTGATTCATGCCTATGAAGATGAGGAACGATTTCATCTGGCGCATGACTATTTGATTACAGAAGGGAAATCCGAGGATTTAAAAACGATGAAAGAATATCAGCTGATTTCAAAATCAGCTTTGATACGATCTTCCTATCAAGTCCTGATACAATTACCGCTAAAGTAAGTATGGCGACACCTAATCAGGGCATAACTACCACCGAGTATAGTACTTTTATTAATCTAGGCTCGAACAAGCTCTTGTCTTATTGCCACGATTTATACGCCAATTTAACCCAACCCTTGGCAGACGCAATAGCAACCGTTGATCCTGTCATGAAAACAATGATTAATCTTTATCATGAACGAAAAGAAGTGCTTAATAGTGAACCAACAATTGATGACATATTTAGCGGTCTCAGAAAAATAGTACTGGCAGAAAACCCAGAGCTTGAGCATTATCATTTCATTGATGGTATCACCAATAAAGACTCTACTATATTTCAAGGCATTTTCTTCAGAATATTTGAAGACACCACAGGTCAAGACTATGCGGCTACAAGGATAAAGGAAGCCAGAGAATTGTTTGGAGGACTTTCTATTTCCATCGATAGCATAGCTATGAGAATTACTGCTTTAAAAAGAATGATAAATGGTTTTACCTCTTGACTTCTAGTGGAACTTCATTTGACAAAGTAGATTTCAGTATAGAAAAACTGAATTTAAATAAATTTAATACGGGGATTCGAGCCACACTCAGCACCGACCAATACTTCTTAAAAGGAACTGCAAACAAAAATCCGAATTATTTCCAGGAGCTGTATTATTTGCAGCCTGCACCAGGCCAAGATGAGCCTCGAATTATTAGTGAATACAACCGAAGGGCAACGGCAAAAAAAGAAGCACTAGCTAAAGTCGCTTTTCTAAAATCCCTTTATGAAAACCACTTCCGATGTATTTACGAACAAACAAAAAAAGTCATCCAGTCTTGCTATTGAAGATTTCTTATTTCACAAACGCCTAGATCAGGATAATAAGCATATTTTTTTCATGTCTCCCGATTCTTCAGACATTCTCCTAGTTAGTACAACTAAGCAAGGAGCAAGCATTCAGCAAATACTTTTCTATTTTAACACCAACACCGGTGTGAACTACATTTATGATGATAGGTCTTTCAAAAAGGAATATTCTTCTGCCGAAGATTTTTATCGGAGAGGGTCCAACAGAATCTTTTATGAGTTCAAAATTCTAACGAATAACAAAAAGTCACTGTCAACAATTAATAGAATAATCGACAATCCAAGATTTTGGCAAATAAGGTTCATGCAAAGAATAGTGATGGACATTCACCTACTTGAAGGAACTCAAGTTAGATTGTAGGTAGAAGAACGGACTGGGTCCTTATGTAGAAGGTACAGTCTATAATAATAGTGGTAATCAGAGTAGGAATAACGACATATTTCTTAATGCTCAATATCAACACAAGACCAGTTAGATATCCGAAGTTTACCTCCTCGCTTGTGGTATTTTCACTATAGCCGTCAGGCTAACAGTTAGCAATAGCTTATAGTCTTGCAGCAGGCTCAATTTGTAGCCGTATTTCACCTTCTTTATGCATAATTTATGCCCTTGAGATTTGAATATCCCTTGAAATTGCCTTCGGCGACTGACTTTCTTACAATCGCCTAAGAAAGTCAGCAAAGAACGCTTGGCAAAACGTAACTCGGTCCCTCAAACAGTATTTTGCCGAGCCTCCCGCATAGAGTTATACCCATTTAGTTGCTCAATCTGCAGTTTGTCTTCCCAGATTTACCTTAACCTGACGGCTATAGTGTTTTTACCAACAAAACCATGGAAAACTTCGGATATATGCCGCGCTGACTATTCATTTATTTTTTGCACACGGTACTAAGCTTAGCAGATTTTAGTTTCTGAATACCTTCCGCACCTACTCGAAAAATATTGCCTACTCCTTTTGTCAATATGTTGGGTAAGGTTTAGCCATGAACAGCAGCCTCCCGCAGGTCGCTATTGCCTATAGGTGTTGTGATCTGTAGATTTTGTTCTAATTCCATTTCTGACGATAGGCTTCGTGAAATTTTTGAAAATCCTCTTCTTTGTGACTATTCAGTATGAGCAGTAAGGCTGCTTCCTTATCTTCACTATTTCATAGTAAAATTGCACCATTTTAAACCCCATATAATATCCAATTTGAAAAGGCCAATCAGGGTGCTCCTCTGACTTACCGGAAAACCAACCGGATGATCATCTACATGATCCTTTAAAATCGGCTCCATAGCCCGCCAAAGTTCTTTTTCATATTTTTCTCCATAGGCCCACTTTGTGGAATCAACCATGTTTGCTCCTAGGTAAGTGAGAAAATCGGCACCACCTTCTCGTATTGCATAAGCCAGGATAGTCTGTTTTTCTTTATCCGTATAAATGGGATACATAATCGAGCTCACCTTGGATATAAGATTGAAGTAAATGAGCAGTCTCATGATAGCTACATGAGGTACTTGCTCTATATTTACTAGAGCAAGCCTTCCTTTAGGAAATATGCCACCATCCTATCAAATTCCGATCGGTCGAGCTTATCATGCAGTCCGAAGTAATCTATACTTATCATATTGGCTGTCATTTCGACACTTCC
>JALQPE010001121.1:0-13566 GCA_030407315.1 Asparagopsis taxiformis | reverse complement strand
CGCGATGCCGCGCGGATCAAATCCCCAATGCTCATAGAATCTTATCCCGGCAGAGATGAAGGCCTGCTTGACGATATCGGGGATTTCATCGGCAGGCGTGAACACGCGGCGTTCGCGCACAAATTCGTCCAACAGCCGCCCCTCACCGGAATACACGCGGCTCAGCGTCGTCGGCTCATAGGCGGCAAGCTCTTCATGATCCGGCAGATCACCAGAATAGGACCAGATCACCCCACCACGACAATCACCGCCGCGGCAAGGCCCAGCACCAGCCAGCTGAAGATAAAACCGAAAAATCTCAGGACGTATTTCACTGCCGCGCCTCATCCGTGTCTGAAGGCTTCTTAACAGGACGAAATGCCGTGTCAGGCCCGATGCATCAGTCTTTCGTGAAGGAATCGCGTTGCGGCCCGGTCCATGGCAAAGCCGGCAAGACTTCGCGCATCGTCATTTGCCGCGTCAGACTGGACATGAGGCGATCGCGCTCGCTCCATTCATCGAGCCCAGCAATCACCCCCGCAAATCGCTTTTGGCCCGCCAGATGGGGGAGCGCATGTTGAGCCTGTCTTGCGCGTCAGACAGGAACCCAAGCTCAATGAGGAGGCTGGGAATATCGGGCGCTTTGAGCACCGCAAAACCCGGCGGAGCGGTGCGGATGGGTGCGGATCACGCCCGCCGAATGGCGCAGGGTCTCCACCATTGCGCCCGCAAGCAGACCGGAGCGGGCATTCGTCTCCACCCGTGCAAGATCCAACAGGACGCGCGCGACCTCCGTATCGCCCACGCCCAGATCGACATCGACGAAAAGGTCGGCCTGATTTTCAAGCGCGGCAAGGGCCGCCGTTGCCGCGTCAGACGCGTCATCGGACAAGGAATAGACAGCGGCCCCCGCGCCTCCCCCCGTGTTACGGTATTGGCATGGAGCGACAGGAACACATCCGCCCCCGCTGCGCGGGCCATGTCCACCCGGCGGCGCAGGCCGATATAGATATCCTCCTCCCGCGTCATCGCGACCCGATACCGCCCGGTCGCCAGCAGCGCGGTCGCGCAACTCAAGCCCGAAGGTCAGCGCGATATCCTTCTCCGAGATGCCATCGCGCACGGCACCGGGATCAATCCCGCCATGACCGGGATCAAGCATCACCAGCGGCAGGCCATCATTGCCCGCAATCTCTGCCGTCAGGGTAGGAAGCCGCGCCCATCCGTCCGGTGGATTGAGCGTTTCGGCAAACTCGGCTGCATCGGTTTCGGTCAGGATCAGGCGGAACTGTCCGTCCTCCATCGCGGCAATCACGATCCGGGCCTTGCGCGCCAGTGTAATCTCCAACCGGCTTTGCCCCGCGGTGACCATCCCGCGCGCAAGCCGACACGACGCCGCCGCCCCCCGTGACCATCGGCAGGACCAATCCGTCGAAATCCACGATCACCCGGTCGGGTCGGTTCACGGTGAACACCCGAAACGGCACCGGTTGATCAACAGGCATCTCAAGCACTGTCTCACGGGTGAACAGGCCACGTGTCTCAACGGTCAGCGCACCGGCAAGCGGTGCCGCCAACACATGGCTTGCGCACAGGCACAAAAGGCCCGAAATGCCGATGATCCATCGGGTCAACTCGATATCCTCAATACTTGGCC
This sequence comes from Asparagopsis taxiformis, assembly GCA_030407315.1. NCBI lineage: Eukaryota > Rhodophyta > Florideophyceae > Bonnemaisoniales > Bonnemaisoniaceae > Asparagopsis > Asparagopsis taxiformis. The sequence goes on along the minus strand of JALQPE010001121.1, from coordinate 11,930 downwards.
CCTTTGCTGGAGCACTTGTCTCTTAACCAGTGTTATCATGTGCGGGACAATCATAAAAACGAATTGTCATTAAGCGCCGCCCCGCGTATGCATGAAAGATCAGACGCGGCGCAGGCCGCCTGACCAGACAGTTTTGTCGCCGAGTCGACGCAATGGCCCCCAAACGCGCCCTTGCGGTTTTCAAAGAAAACAGATCGCGACCGGGCTGCCGCTTGAAAAAGCAGCAGCCAAGCAGAGCCGCCGGCATAAACCGGCTTGATTGCGCCGCATATTGGCGCTGGAGACATGATCGCGATGCACCGCGCGACCGCCAGAGTGAGACAGGACCGGGGGGTAGATGCCCTGCCCGCCACCTGTTTTGGCGGCAGGCGACATCGCTCATCCGAACAAATCGCACATTCTGGCCTCCCGTGTTCTGCACGGGCGCAGGATAGTGCGGAAATGAAGAGACAATGACCAAGAAAATGCTTATCGATGCCACCCACCCGAGGAGACCCGGGTTGTCGTGGCGACGGAACGCGTGTTGAAGAATTCGACTTTGAATCGCTGAACAAACGCCAGCTTGCTGGCAATATTTATCTGGCAAAAGTGACACGGGTTGAGCCGTCCTTGCAGGCGGCCTTCGTGGATTATGGCGGTAATCGCCATGGCTTCCTCGCGTTTTCGGAAATTCATCCCGATTACTATCAGATCCCCGTCGCGGACCGTGAAGCCATCCTTGCCGAGGATGCGGAGAATGAGCGCCGCGCGGCGGAAGAGAAGACGAGGATAACAAATCGTCCGGAAATGGCCGCTCTCGCCGCCGCCGCCGGTCATCCGGTGGCACGTCATCAAGTGCGGCAAAGCGCGACGGCGACGAGGCTGGTGATGAAGTGACCTCCGCCGATCCGTCAGAGGTGACCGAGGCCGCGAACGCGCAGCCCGAAGCAGCACTGGAAACCCCTGCCCCCGAGGCCGCGGGAAACGACGACAGAGGCCGAACCGGCCCCATCCGACGCCCCGCAGGAAACCGCGCCGGAGCCGACCGAGGACGCGCCCCGCCGCCCCCAAGGAGACCGCGAAAGCGGCACCCGATGACGCATCCGACGAGGACGAGGACGACGATGAGGGCGGCCCGGACGAGGCCGAAGACGTCACCGATGCAGAGGACGTGACCGAGGAGGTCCGCCCCCGTCGCCAGCGCGTCCGCCGCTACAAAATCCAAGAGGTCATCAAGGTCCGCCAGATCCTGCTCGTTCAGGTCGTCAAGGAAGAGCGCGGAAACAAAGGCGCGGCGCTGACCACCTACCTGTCCCTTGCGGGCGCTATTGCGTTTTGATGCCGAACACGGCGCGCGGGGGCGGCATTTCTCGCAAAATCACGCTTGCTTCAGATCGTAAGAAACTCAAAGAGATAGCGAACGATCTTGATGTCCAGAAAGGCGCGGGTCTCATCATCCGCACCGCAGGTGCCAAGCGTACCAAGACAGAGATTAAGCGCGATTATGAATTCCTGATCCGCCAGTGGGATCAGGTCCGTGACCTGACGATGAAATCAGTGGCCCCGACCCTCGTTTATGAGGAAGGCAGCCTGATCAAACGGGTGATCCGCGACCTTTACAGCCGGGAGATCAGCGAAATCCTCGTCGAAGGCGAAGCAGGCTATCGCGAGGCGAAGGACTACATGCGGATGCTGATGCCATCCCATGCCAAGAACGTGAAATTCTATTCCGATGGCGTGCCGCTCTTCAGCCGTCATCAGGTTGAGGGCTACCTCAACGGCATGTTCAACCCGACGTGCAGTTGAAATCCGGCGGCTATCTGGTGATCGGCATCACGGAGGCGCTGGTTGCCATCGACGTGAACTCGGGCCGTTCAACCAAGGAAGGCTCGATCGAGGATACCGCGCTCAAGACCAACCTTGAAGCCGCCGATGAGGTGGCGCGCCAGTTGCGGCTGCGCGATCTGGCCGGTCTGATCGTGATCGACTTCATCGACATGGACGAGCGGCGCAACAATTCCGCTGTTGAAAAGCGCATGAAGGACGCGCTGAAATCGGACCGCGCGCGCATTCAGGTGGGTCGCATCTCCTCCTTCGGGTTGATGGAAATGAGCCGCCAGCGCCTGCGCCCCGGCATGATCGAGGCTGTAACCCAGCCTTGCGCGAATTGTCAGGGGACAGGGATCGTCCGGTCCGCCGACTCCGTCGCGTTGGGCATTCTGCGCGATTTGCAGGAAGAGGGAGTGCGCCAGCGCTGCAAGGAAATCCTCGTCACCACATCCGTTGGTGTCGCGAATTACATCATCAACAACAAACGCGAGCATATCGCAGAGATCGAAGGGCCGCTTTGGCATTGCGATCCGGATCGAGGCGGATGCCAGCGTGCAAGGCCCGATTACCGGATGGAGCGGTTCAAAACCTCCAGCCGCACCATCGCGATTGTGCCGATGATCGCGCCGTGCAGATGCACGCGCTTTTTGCCGAAGATGACAACATCCCGGACGACGTGGAAGAGGCGGAGGAAGCAGACACCCCCACCCCCGACGCGCCAAAAGCCGACAGCGACGACGACCAGCCGAAGAAAAAGCGGCGGCGGCGCGCGGTGGTCGTCGGCGGCGGAAGTCCGATGAGGATGGCAACCAGACCGACGATGATACGTCAGAGGATCAATCCGATGACAACTCTGACGCGGAAGCAGCGGCTGAGCCTGATGCCGAGGCCTCAACCGAGGATGACGCCCCCAAGAAACGGAGCCGCAGCCGCTCCCGCCGTCGGAAAACCGATGACGCAGAGGCGGAAAAGCCCGCTGAGGCAACGGAGGATGGCGGCCTAGGCCCGGTGATCGAAACGGAACCGGAAGAGGCCGCGCCGGTCCCCGTGCCGGAAGAGGAAGCACCGAAACCCAAGCGGACCCGCGCCCGGCGCAAACCGAAAGCGGCTGAGGAAAAGCCCGCTGAGGAAACACCAGCCGCAGACCCCGCCCCATCGGAGGAGCCCGCCGCGGCTGAACCCGCCACGCAAGAGGCTGCCCCGGAACCGGTCGCAGCAGCGCCAGAGGAGGCCACGCCCGAGGTGGCCGAGCATGCCCCTGAGCCCGAGGAGGACAAGGCACCGCCGCCGGACACTCCAGTGGACCCGGCCAAGCCGAAAAAACGCGGCTGGTGGAATTTTGGATAAAACAAAAACGCCCCTGCTCAGATCAGCAGGGGCGTTTTTCATCGTGGGGTCAGAGGCTTGCGCACCATGTCGTGAGCCTGCGCACCCCCTCCTCCATCCGGGATGTGGACCCGGCATAGGAAAACCGGATCGTCCGGTGCCCCCGGACCGGATCGAAATCGAGACCCGGCGTCGCGGCAACACCTGCCTCCTTGAGCATCCTGTCGGTAAAGGCGCGTGCATCCGTGCTCCAGCGATCAATGCTGCCATAGATGTAGAACGCGCCATCGGGCGGCGCGATGTCCTGAAATCCGATAATCCGGGAGCGCATTCATCAAAAAGCGCCCGATTGGCGGCGTATACGGCAAGGTTCGCCTGTAGCTCTTCCTCCGCATCCATCGCGGCGAGGGCGGCGATCTGGCTTGCATGGCTGGGACAGATGAACAGGTTCTGGCTCAGCCGCTCCATCACACGGATCATATCCTCCGGCACGACCATCCAGCCGATCCGCCAGCCGGTCATGGAGTAATATTTGGAGAAGGAATTGATGACGATCACGTCATCGGTCACCTCCAGCGCGCTGACCGCCGGGGTGCCATAGGTCACGCCGTGATAGATCTCATCCGAAATCAGATTGACGCCCGCCGTCTGACAAGCAGCCGCAAGGCTGGCCAAGGCCGCGCGATCGAGCATGGAGCCTGTGGGATTGGCGGGGCTGGCGACCAAAAGACCGTCAAGTCCCGCCACATCACTCGGCTGCGGCTGATACCTGTTGGCGAGCGTTCCCTCAATGCGGTGCGGTTTGAGGTTCAGTGCCTTGAGGATGTTGCGATAGCTCGGATAGCCGGGATCGGCGATGCCGACCCGCTGTCCGGCATCAAACAGAGCCAAGAACGAGAGAATAAACCCGGCTGATGACCCGGACGTGATCACCACACGCTCCGCTGCAACCTCGACGCCATGCTTTTCGCGGTACATCCGGGCGATGCGTTCGCGCAATTCCGGCAGGCCAAGCGCGACGGTATAGCCAAGCGGCCCTTGCTCCATCGCGTGGGCGAGTGCCTGTCGCGCGCGGGCGGGCGCGGGGGTGGCGGGCTGGCCCACTTCCATGTGGATGATATCCGCTCCTTTTGCCTCCTCAGCACGGGCGGATTCCATAACATCCATCACGATGAAGCTATCGACGGCGCTTCGGCTTGAAATTCGCATGAGCTTCCCCTTACCTAATCAAGTCAAAGACATGCGCGAGCCATCTCATGTGGTCAAGCCGATTGAATGCAAGGAGATGAACAATCCTGTTCCCCCTGATCCGCACCGCGCTTTTGTCGCTGGTTCTGGCTTTTGTCACGGTGCATATGGCCGCCGCGCAATCTTTGATCCGTGACACGGAGGTTGAGCAAACCCTGCGCGACATGACCGATCCATTGCTGCGTGCAGCGGCGGTCAATCCATCGTCGGTGCGCATCAGGCTGGTGCAGGATGACCGGATGAACGCCTTCGTGTCCGCGAACCGGACGATTTATATCCATACGGGACTGATCCAGCGGCTTGACCGGGCGGATATGTGCAGGCGGTGATCGCGCATGAGATCGGCCATATCACGGGGGGGCATATGACCTCCCGCGCGCTCAATATGCAGACGGCGGGCAATGTGTCGGCGCTTGGTATCGCGGCGGGCGCGCTCGCGGGGGTGGTCGCGGGGCCAGAGGCCGGGATCGCCATTGCCACCGGCACCATCGGCAGCGCGCAAGGACAATTGCGCGGCTTCACCCGGACCGAAGAATCGGCCGCAGATCAGACCGGCGCGCGCATCCTTGATCAGGCGGGGATTGATCCGCAGGCCGCGATTGATGTTCTTGACCTTTTTGCCGGGCAGGAATTGTTGAGCGAGGCGCGGCAGGACCTTTACGCCCGCACCCATCCGATCAGCAGCGACCGGATCACCTTCCTGCAACGGCAGGCCGCCACGGCCCGCTCCAAAGGGGCGACAGTGCCGCCTGCCCTTGCTGACCAATACGCGCGGCTAAAGGCAAAGCTTGATGGCTTCATCGACTGGCCGAGCGATGCGCTGTCGCGCGTCCCACGGGAGGGCGGCACCATCCCGCAGCGCATCACCCGTGCTGTTGCGCTCCACCGCGTGCCGGACCATGCCACCGCGATCCGGGAAATGGACATGCTCCTGATGATGGAGCCAAACAATCCCTATTTTCATGAGCTTAAGGGGCAGTTTTTGTTTGAGTCCGGGCAAATCGCTGCCTCCGTCGCGCCCTATCGGCGGGCGATGGAGTTGACCGATGGGGCGCCACTGATCGCCGGAATGCTCGGCCGCGCGCTGGTCGCGCTGGACACGGATGAGGCAAATGCAGAAGCGCTGCGCATCCTCACTGACGCGCGCCAACAGGATGACGGGATGCCGCTGATGCTGCGCGCCTTGGCCATTGCCCATGCCCGCGCGGGAAATGAGGGGCAAGCGGCCCTTGCCACGGCAGAGTTTCACGCCGCGCGCGGCTCCGTCCCGGATGCGCGCAGATTTGCGGAAAACGCCCGCAGCCTCTTGCCGCAGGGAACGCGCCGCATGGATAAGGGCAGAGGATCTTTTGCGGGAAATTGAGCGCATTCAGCCACGCAACTAAGGGGGAAACGCAATGTCGAACACGATCACCGGACTGGTTGCCATTGGCATATTGGGTGTTGCGGCCCTTGGGGCCTATAGCGCGCAAAACCTGCCTGCACCTACAACGCCGGATGTGCCGCTGGTGACGCAAACCGCCGCACTCCCGCAGCCCGCCGTTTCGGCGCCGATCACGGAGGATCGCCAGCGGCTCGACGCGGAATTCCGCCGGTATCTGCTGCAAAACCCTGAAATCATGGTCGAAGTGTTCGACCTTCTTGAAGCGCGCCAGCGGATCGCGGCGGAAGCCGCAGAAACGGACATGGTCCGTGCGGAGGCCCGCGCGCTCTATGATGACGGCTTCTCCTATGTCGGCGGCAACCCCGATGGGGCCATCACAATCGTCGAATTTGTCGATTACAAATGTGGTTTTTGCAAACGCGCCCATCCCGAGATGGTGCAACTCGTCGCAAACAATGACGATATCCGGTTCATCCGAAAGGAATTTCCGATCCTCGGCGCGGAATCGGTTATGGCGAGCCGCGCGGCCCTTTCCGTGTTGGAAACCGCAGGGCCGGAAGTATATGACACGTTTTCGGATCGTGTGATGCGCTTTGGGCGGCCCGATAAATGAGCAGGTGCTGACCCGCATCGCGGAACAATCGGGTGCCGATGCCCAAGCCATGCTTGATATGATGGACAGTCAGACGATCACGGACCGGATCACGGCGACCCGCGCACTTGGCCAACGGCTCGATATTCGGGCACGCCGACCTTCATTTTCGGGGAAACCATGGTGCGCGGCTACATCCCGCTGGAAACCATGGAAGAAACCCTTGCCCGTTTGCGGCGCATCCAGCAATAGCGGCCTTTCCCCAGCGTCAAGCGACCTGTATAAGGGCGGAAATTCAAAGAGCGGCGACAGCCGACATTCCTGTGCACGAGGATCAGATGAGCGAAGAAAAATACGCAAGCGACGTGGCCTTTATCCGCGCCCTGGCAGAGCTTCTGGCGGAAACCGAACTGACGGAGATTGAGGTCGCCCGGAAGTTTTCCGAGGATGATGAGCCGGAAGTGCGCGTGAGCCGCCAGACCGACGCGGCCCCGCGATCCAATATGCACCCGCGCCTGCTGCCGCTGTGGCCCCGGCTCCGGCACCCGCCGCCGCTCCTGCTGCTGCCGCCCCTGTCTCCGATGATCCCGCGCAGCATCCGGGCGCCGTGACCTCCCCCATGGTTGGCACGGTCTACCTTCAGGCCGAACCGGGCGCGCCGCAATTCTCCAAAGTGGGCGACAAGGTGAGCGAAGGGCAAACCCTGCTCATCATCGAGCCATGAAAACGATGAACCAGATCCCCTCCCCCAAATCCGGGACGATCAAGCGGATTTTGGTTGAAGATGGCACGCCGGTCGAATTCGGCTCCCCGTTGATGATCATCGAGTAATCTGATGTTCGAGAAAATCCTGATCGCCAACCGGGGCGAGATTGCCCTTCGCATCCAACGCGCCTGTCGCGAGATGGGGATCAAGACGGTTGCCGTCCATCCACGGCTGACAGTGACGCGATGCATGTGCGCATGGCCGATGAAAGCGTGTGCATCGGCCCCCCGTCGAGCACGGACAGCTATCTGTCGATCCCGTCCATCATCTCTGCCTGTGAAATATCGGGGGCGGACGCGATCCATCCCGGCTATGGCTTTTTGAGCGAGAACGCGAATTTCAGCCAGATCATCGAAGATCACGGCCTGACATTCATTGGCCCTTCCGCCGAGCATATCAATGTGATGGGCGACAAAATCGCGGCCAAGGAAACGATGAAGGCGCTTGGCGTGCCCTGCGTCCCCGGCTCTGACGGCGGCGTCACCGATTTGGCGGAGGCTCGCCGTGTGGGTGAGGAGATCGGCTATCCCGTGATCGTCAAAGCGGCCGCTGGTGGCGGCGGGCGTGGCATGAAAGTGGCCCGTGACGCGTCCGAAATGGACGTGGCCTTCCAATCCGCCCGATCCGAGGCGAAAGCCGCCTTCGGCGATGACGCGGTCTATATCGAGAAATATCTTGAAAAACCGCGCCATATCGAGGTGCAGGTATTTGGCGACGGCAAAGGCAAAGCGGTGCATCTGGGGGAGCGGGATTGTTCGCTGCAACGGCGGCACCAGAAGGTGTTTGAGGAAGCCCCCTCCCCGGTGATTGACGCTGAAACCCGCGCGCGCATCGGCAAGACCTGTGCGGATGCCGTGGCTCGGATCAATTATATCGGTGCAGGCACCATCGAATTTCTGTTTGAAAACGGGGAGTTCTATTTCATCGAGATGAACACCCGCCTTCAGGTGGAGCATCCGGTGACGGAGGCCATCTTTGGCGTCGATCTGGTGCGCGAGCAGATCCGTGTCGCCGCGGGGCTGCCGCTCTCATGGACCCAAGACGAGCTTGTGCCGCAGGGACATGCGATCGAATGTCGGATCAATGCCGAAGCGCTGCCGTCTTTCCGCCCCTCCCCGGGTAAGGTGACGATGTTCCACGCGCCCGGCGGGCTTGGCGTGCGAATGGATAGCGCGATCTATGCGGGCTATTCGATCCCCCCTATACGACAGTCTCATCGGAAAACTGATCGTGCATGGCCGCGACCGGCAAGAGGCGCTCGCGCGCCTGTCCCGCGCCTTGGACGAGGTTGTGGTTGAGGGCGTGGACACCACCCTGCCCCTGTTTGCCGCACTCCTTGAGGCAGAAGCCGTGCAGACCGGCAATTACACGATCCATTGGCTGGAAAACTGGCTCGACAGTCAGGGCTGACCCATGCGACGGGGCTGGACAGCCCGGCCCCGTCGATGACATCCTGCGGCCATGCCCCGCGACGATTTCTTTGAAATTACCCCGTCATTGCTGCTGCAAGCCTATGCCAGCGGCGTGTTTCCTATGGCGGAACCGGATGACGACACTGTCCGTTGGATTGACCCGCTGGCGCGCGGGATCATTCCGCTGGACGGTTTGCACATCTCCCGCAGTCTGAAGAAGCAATCCTGCGCGGCGGATTTCGGGTGACGACCGATACATGCTTTGAGCAGGTCATGCGCGCCTGTGCGGATCGCGACGAAACCTGGATCAGCGAAGAACTGATAGCGGCTATGTCGGCTTGCACCAGCGCGGCTATGCCCATTCCGTCGAAATCTGGGATGAGGATGGTGCGCTGATTGGGGGCCTTTACGGCGTGCGGATTGGTGCGGCGTTTTTTGGGGAAAGCATGTTTTCCCGCGCGCGCTCTGCCTCCCGGATCGCGCTTGTGTGGCTGGTCGCGCGGCTCCGCACAGGGGGATTCACGCTTCTCGACACCCAATTTCTGACGGATCATCTTGTGAGCATGGGTGCCGTGGAGATCAGCCGCGCGGAATACCACGCCCATCTTTACCGCGCGTTGCGGCGTCACTCAGATTGGGGCGCGCTTTCCATCGCGGCAAGTTCGGCGGAGGTGATACAGCGCGCGACCCAGATGTCATAGCGCGGATGGTCCATCGCGCTCAGCGCGGGGGAGGAGGCAATCATCCATCCCTGAAAATCGGGCGCATCATGCCGAATATCGCGCAAGGATAGCCACGCATAGGCGTCGGGCTTTTCCCCTTCGGCGGTCGCCCGGCACCCAGCCACATGAATTTCGAGCCGCTCCCATTGGACCGTCTCACCGACGGGAGCCACGATATCGGCGGGCAGCGCCGTCATTTTGTCGAGGCCGCGCAACAGGGCAATATCGCGATCTTCGAGGGCGATGTCGGGACGGATGGGAATGTCCGGCACGGGGTTCGGCAGCACCAATGGCTCAAGGGGCGTGGACGCGACCTGCGCCTGCGCCCCGCTGGCCAGAAGCGCCAGAATGAGCAACGCCTTGCGCATCACTCCCCGCCGACACTGCTGCCGAATTTGAGGATCAGGTCGATCAGGCTGACGGAGCCTTGGGTGTTGATGATCTCATCCCCCGAAATCAGCATGAAATCCGACGCGCCGGGGTGATCGCCACATAGTTTCCGCCCAGAAGGCCATCGGATTCGATGCGCGCATCCGAATCTTCGGGCAATTCGATCTCGCTGTCGAGCGACAGGCGCGCCACGGCAAGGTAAGTCGTGGGATCAAGCTCCAACGCTTCAACCGTGCCCACTTTCACACCGGAGACACGCACATCCGTGCCCACGGACAGGCCATCCGCCTTGCGGAACTTGGCTTCCAATTCGTAGCGGTCACCACCGGCGGAGAGGTCCGCCGTTTCGGCGGCAAAGGCAATGAAGCCCGCCGCGGCAACCAGAACGATCGCACCAATGACAGTTTCAGCAGCACTTCCTGCGGCCATGTCGGGTTACTCCGGTTGCCAGGCTTCGTAGTCGCCGCTGACAGTATTGCGCGACTGCGGCGTCAGAACAGAACCGGGCGGGCGCCATGCCAGCGGTGTGCCGGTCATGTTTTCCTTATGGTCCTTTTCCCAGGATTTGCGCGGCAAAGGCGCCTCCGTCGGCAATTCGTCAAATGTGTGGTGCAGCCAGCCATGCCATGCGGACGGACACGCGCGATGCTTCGCTATCCCCGTTATAGATCACCCAGCGGCGGGATTTATCCGCAGTCTGGTAGAAGATATTGCCCTGCTCATCCTCACCAACGCGTTCGCCCTTGCGCCATGTGTGCAGGCGGGTGCCAGCGTTGGCCATTCCACCACGTCAGAACTTGGCTGATGATACCCATCGTTCATATGCTCCCGAAATCGGATATTTCACCCGCTTATGCCCGAGTGTGGCTGCGGCGTCCAGTTGCCTGAGCGCCGCAGGAGGGCATTAAGATGCCGAAGCTGGCTCGTTCTTTTTCGACTCGGAATAGATCAGGAGAGGTTTCGCCTTCGCCGCGATGACTTCTCATTCACCACGACCTCCTCAACCCCATCCAGACCGGGCAGATCGAACATCGTATCGAGCAGCACGTCCTCCATGATGGAGCGCAGACCGCGCGCGCCGGTTTTCCGCTCGATCGCCTTGCGGGCCACTTCCTTCAGCGCCTCATCGGTGAAGGTGAGCTGCGCATCCTCCATCTCAAACAGGCGCTGATACTGTTTGATGAGCGCGTTTTTCGGCTCGCTCAGGATCGTGACCAGCGCGTCCTCATCAAGGTCGGTCAGGGTCGCGATCACCGGCAAACGACGACAAATTCGGGGATCAGACCGAATTTCAACAGGTCTTCCGGCTCCAGATCCATGAATGTCTCACCGATCGTGCGATCTTCATCCGAGCGGACATCGGCGCCAAAGCCCATCGCAGACCCCTTGCCCGCTGCGCAATGATCTTATCAAGACCCGCAAAGGCACCACCACAGATGAACAGGATGTTCGTCGTATCGACCTGCAGGAATTCCTGCTGCGGATGCTTGCGCCCGCCCTGCGGCGGGACGGAGGCCACCGTGCCTTCCATGATCTTCAGAAGGGCCTGCTGCACGCCCTCCCCACTCACATCGCGGGTGATGGACGGGTTGTCGGACTTGCGGCTGATCTTATCGACCTCGTCGATATAGACGATGCCACGCTGCGCGCGCTCCACGTTATACTCCGCAGATGCAGCAGCTTGAGGATGATGTTCTCCACATCCTCACCAACATAGCCCGCTTCGGTCAGGGTCGTCGCATCGGCCATCGTAAACGGTACATCGAGGATGCGCGCCAAAGTCTGCGCCAGCAACGTCTTGCCGCAGCCCGTCGGGCCAATTAGCATGATATTGGATTTCGCCAATTCCACATCGCCATTCTTTGACGCATGATTGAGACGTTTATAGTGGTTATGCACCGCAACGGACAAAACGCGTTTGGCCTGCATCTGCCCAATGACATAGTCCATCCAGCACAGAGCAGATTTCCTGCGGTGTCGGCACACCATCGTGGATTTCACCAGTCCCGATTTCGTCTCTTCCCGAATAATGTCCATGCAGAGGTGACACATTCGTCACAGATAAAGACAGTCGGCCCGGCAATCAGCTTACGCACCTCATGCTGACTCTTTCCGCAGAAAGAACAGTACAGGGTGTTTCTTTGAATCGCCGCTATTCGTCGTCATTCAGGCTCTCCTGTCGTGGGGCGACGCATGGTTTCACACATCACCACGGTATTTGCCTATCGAACACTGCCATCACCGGATGACAAGGCGTGAAACCGGATTTTTCCGTTAAGAT
>JALQPE010001120.1:0-36070 GCA_030407315.1 Asparagopsis taxiformis | reverse complement strand
TCGATCACACGCTGGCCGAATGGATTAACATCCTCAAGACCAAACGATCAAGTGGAAAAGAAACTGAGAACAAATGACCTTCTCAAACGGAGAGCCAAACAAAAATGGGCCCACTCAGAAAGCCGCGGGCTTGAAGAGGAGAGAACCAATATGATCCTAGAGCAACCCGCTCAGAATCAAGCTGATGATTCAAGGATCAAAGCCATGGAACTCAAGGTCAAAAACTGGAAAGGCAACTAGCAACCGCCCTCCCAAAAGGAGGAGCCAAGCCGACAAAAGCTGTTGGTGGAGGCCAGAGCAAAAAGCCCAACCAGAAACAGCCACACAAGAACGGAGGAAAAGGAAACAAAGCCAAGCCCGTTCCGCAAAAGACACCCAGGACGCCCGGGCCCCTCCAAGCGTTCAACACGCCAATAGGCGTAAGTGTGGACAAATTCTCTCCTGAAGCCAAAGCAGTTCTCAAGATCGGACACAAATTCGCGTTCAACAAACGACTCAAGAACTCAATGGCACTACTTATCAACAACGTCCACGATAAGTTTCAGGGGAGAATCAATACTCTTTCGTCACAAGAGAGGGACAACTGGAAGGCATGGAAACTCAACTCATTGAGATACATCGCCCGTCTCACCCCGAGACTCAGTGAACCTCTGACAAGAGTATTGAAGAAGGGCATACAAGACCTCAAAGAAATGAATGTCATCGTGAAACAAGCAGACAAAAATTTCGGCCTTGTTGCAATTCGAGGAGACATATACAATGGGATGCTCATGGAAAATCTAATGAACCCACATATGTCAAGGTGGATAGCTTCCCCCACTCGGAGATCCTTCAAAGAATGACGAATATACTCAGACTCACAAAGAGTATAAGACAATGGGAAAGACAGAAAATGATCAAGTTTGCTGAAGAAGCAAAAGAAGCCTGCCCATTCTACGTCATCCCCAAGCTTCACAAAAAGAAGCTAGGAAGCAGACCCATCTCCCCACAGCATTCTTACATGCTTGCACCCTTGAGCAAAGCCTTGACTAAAACACTTCAAGGGATATCTGATGGCATTTTGGAAATCGCTAAGGACTCAAGAGATGTGGTAAGAAGATTGGAAACCTTCAATACAGACACACCATACGTGTTTGTGACGTATGACGTTGAGAAACTATACCCCAGCATCAACCTACAAGATGCAGTGGAGACATTACAAAGGAATCTCGAAGTCATGCAAGAAGACAACAACTTCTGGACGAAAGTCCTCAAGCTAATCATGTTCAATAACTACGTGACAGCTCGAGGACAAACCTACAGGCAGATGGTAGGCACCGCGACAGGCACACAAGTCGCACCGCCATTCGCCAATTTGTATCTATACTTCAAGTTCAAAGAAGTACTGGAAGACGAAGATATTCTCTTCCAAAGCAGATACATCGATGACGGATTGCTCATGGTCAAGACACTGGAAAAAGCGAACCAAGTCATGACAAGACTCAATCAGGCATCGAATCTAAGCCTCACACATGACATAAGTTCAGAAACAGCGACCTACCTCGACATCACGGTCTACAAAGGAACAAGATTCAAGGAGGAACGGACTCTGGACTTGAAAGTCTACTTCAAGCCAACCAACAAGCTTCTCTACCTTCCTGCACGAAGTCACCACCCTGGCACAATGAAGACAGGGATCGTCACCGGCGAAGCAATTCGCACACTGCGAAACACAAGTGACAAGACAGAATGGTTGAAGGCAATGGCTCATATCTTCAAAGGACTCTTACAAAGAGGCTACGACCCACTGAAGATCAAACAGAAGTGGAGCAAGATCAAGTTTGAGGACAGGGAAAGGTACATCTTTGAAGAAACGACAAGGGAGACACAAACAAAAGACATTGTGTTGACCTGGTACAATGATGACACCTACAAGTATTGGAAAGGACTTCTCGCCAAACACCCGATGGAAAAAGTATTAATACAAAAGAACCGGGAGTCTACGACAAGAAGCAACAGACAATTATGGATAACTGGCCTCCGACAATCATTTACCATGAGTTTGACAAGCTCGGAAAGAAAGTGATATCGGCCAAAGCTAGCTGGGAATATCCGAAGCTCAACCAGGTCCCCAACCAGAGACCGAAGGGTCCTAACTTTGGACCACTTGAGCCCCGAAATACCCCATAATAGTTTCGATACAAACACCCCCCTTAGAACCCCCTACGGGAGCCCTAGAGGTACATAAATAGCAGGTAGGTAGGACCAGTCCCTGACCCCGAGAGGTAAGGAGCTGAAGAAGACATAAAGTCGAAACGTTCTCCTTCTCACCAATCGGCGTTCAACTTGGTACTGGCTCGAAACATAGCCTGCCTGCAACTCAACCTCTATCTGCCTCTCCCCTACCCCGGAAGGAGTCAAGCCACATACTCCCCCTGCAGCGGAGAAGCCCCTATCCCCGAACCCCGAAGCTCGCGTTCGAGAGCGAAACAAGCCCCCGAGACAGGCTTTTTCCCCCTAAGACGACGCACCTCAAACGAAAATTTCGCACCCCCATCCCACCCCGAACTGCCCCTATCCTGCCGCTCAGCACATCCATTGAAGCCCAATCCCCAATCAAAAGAAGTCCACCATGGACAGAAGCCAGATGCCGGGACAAGCACAGCAGTTACCACCGCCGCTCTCTCAAGAGGAAAGACGCAAACGCCTCCGAGAAGCGCTCTGCATGGACACTGACCGCTCGCGCGCTCAAGCTCCAATTGAACCACCACACTGGGTTCTCAAGACGATGAAGAAACATATCGTCGACGCAGAGGAAATTTTCAAGAAGATGATCCAAAAGGAATCCGCTATCAGGCTACTCGAGGAACACATGGCGAATAACACCGCCCCTCCGAGCATGCACATCCAGTGCAACATCAAGGTTGGCGAAAAGTATCAAGCTTCACTTGACCAAGCCATCCGGCAAGCCGAATTGGATTTCCAGAAGACAGTCATTGCCGCAGGGATACAAGCGCGCAAGTCAGAAGTCTTGGACATCAAAAAGGAGCTCACCGAGTTGGAGCGTGAATGGAAAATTGACACACACACCACTCTCACGCAACTCAACGAAGAAGGCCTCAACCCTTATCCACACGTCACAATCGATCACACGCTGGCCGAATGGATTAACATCCTCAAGACCAAACAAGATCAAGTGGAAAAGAAACTGAGAACAAATGACCTTCTCAAACGGAGAGCCAAACAAAAATGGGCCACTCAGAAAGCCGCGAGGCTTGAAGAGGAGAGAACCAATATGATCCTAGAGCAACCCGCTCAGAATCAAGCTGATGATTCAAGGATCAAAGCCATGGAACTCAAGGTCAAAAAACTGGAAAGGCAACTAGCAACCGCCCTCCCAAAAGGAGGAGCCAAGCCGACAAAAGCTGTTGGTGGAGGCCAGAGCAAAAAGCCCAACCAGAAACAGCCACACAAGAACGGAGGAAAGGAAACAAAGCCAAGCCCGGTTCCGCAAAAGACACCCAAGGACGCCCGGGCCCCTCCAAGCGTTCAACACGCCAATAGGCGTAAGTGTGGACAAATTCTCTCCTGAAGCCAAAGCAGTTCTCAAGATCGGACACAAATTCGCGTTCAACAAACGACTCAAGAACTCAATGGCACTACTTATCAACACGTCCACGATAAGTTTTCAGGGGAGAATCAATACTCTTTCGTCACAAGAGAGGGACAACTGGAAGGCATGGAAACTCAACTCATTGAGATACATCGCCCGTCTCACCCCGAGACTCAGTGAACCTCTGACAAGAGTATTGAAGAAGGGCATACAAGACCTCAAAGAAATGAATGTCATCGTGAAACAAGCAGACAAAAATTTCGGCCTTGTTGCAATTCGAGGAGACATATACAATGGGATGCTCATGGAAAATCTAAATGAACCCACATATGTCAAGGTGGATAGCTTCCCCACTCGGAGATCCTTCAAAGAATGACGAATATACTCAGACTCACAAAGAGTATAAGACAATGGGAAAGACAGAAAATGATCAAGTTTGCTGAAGAAGCAAAAGAAGCCTGCCCATTCTACGTCATCCCCAAGCTTCACAAAAAGAAGCTAGGAAGCAGACCCATCTCCCCACAGCATTCTTACATGCTTGCACCCTTGAGCAAAGCCTTGACTAAAACACTTCAAGGGATATCTGATGGCATTTTGGAAATCGCTAAGGACTCAAGAGATGTGGTAAGAAGATTGGAAACCTTCAATACAGACACACCATACGTGTTTGTGACGTATGACGTTGAGAAACTATACCCAGCATCAACCTACAAGATGCAGTGGAGACATTACAAAGGAATCTCGAAGTCATGCAAGAAGACAACAACTTCTGGACGAAAGTCCTCAAGCTAATCATGTTCAATAACTACGTGACAGCTCGAGGACAAACCTACAGGCAGATGGTAGGCACCGCGACAGGCACACAAGTCGCACCGCCATTCGCCAATTTGTATCTATACTTCAAGTTCAAAGAAGTACTGGAAGACGAAGATATTCTCTTCCAAAGCAGATACATCGATGACGGATTGCTCATGGTCAAGACACTGGAAAAAGCGAACCAAGTCATGACAAGACTCAATCAGGCATCGAATCTAAGCCTCACACATGACATAAGTTCAGAAACAGCGACCTACCTCGACATCACGGTCTACAAGGAACAAGATTCAAGGAGGAACGGACTCTGGACTTGAAAGTCTACTTCAAGCCAACCAACAAGCTTCTCTACCTTCCTGCACGAAGTCACCACCCTGGCACAATGAAGACAGGGATCGTCACCGGCGAAGCAATTCGCACACTGCGAAACACAAGTGACAAGACAGAATGGTTGAAGGCAATGGCTCATATCTTCAAAGGACTCTTACAAAGAGGCTACGACCCACTGAAGATCAAACAGAGTGGAGCAAGATCAAGTTTGAGGACAGGGAAAGGTACATCTTTGAAGAAACGACAAGGGAGACACAAACAAAAGACATTGTGTTGACCTGGTACAATGATGACACCTACAAGTATTGGAAAGGACTTCTCGCCAAACACCCGATGGAAAAAGTATTAATACAAAAGAAACCGGGAGTCTACGACAAGAAGCAACAGACAATTATGGATAACTGGCCTCCGACAATCATTTACCATGAGTTTGACAAGCTCGGAAAGAAAGTGATATCGGCCAAAGCTAGCTGGGAATATCCGAAGCTCAACCAGGTCCCCAACCAGAGACCGAAGGGTCCTAACTTTGGACCACTTGAGCCCCGAAATACCCCATAATAGTTTCGATACAAACACCCCCCTTAGAACCCCTACGGAGCCCTAGAGGTACATAAATAGCAGGTAGGTAGGACCAGTCCCTGACCCCGAGAGGTAAGGAGCTGAAGAAGACATAAAGTCGAAACGTTCTCCTTCTCACCAATCGGCGTTCAACTTGGTACTGGCTCGAAACATAGCCTGCCTGCAACTCAACCTCTATCTGCCTCTCCCCTACCCCGGAAGGAGTCAAGCCACATACTCCCCCTGCAGCGGAGAAGCCCCTATCCCCGAACCCCGAAGCTCGCGTTCGAGAGCGAAACAAGCCCCGAGACAGGCTTTTTCCCCCTAAGACGACGCACCTCAAACGAAAATTTCGCACCCCCATCCCCCCCGAACTGCCCCTATCCTGCCGCTCAGCACATCCATTGAAGCCCAATCCCCTAAAAAATCCCCTAAATCCCCTAAAAATCCCCTAAAAAATCCCCTAAAAAATCCCCTAAATCCACTGTCTCTCCCACCCCCACCAAACCAAACCCTTATCTCCCTATCATTCATCCGCTCCATCCCGCGATTCCTCTCCGTCAAGTCATGTCGCCCGCAACGAACAACCACCATCTCCGTATGACAGCCCAATAAATACCTCGACCTCTTCCTCCTACATACTAGACTCCGGTGCCACACCTACACACCTACAAAACCACCAACCTACTATGCGCCCTACCTCCTCATCCACAACTGTGGCATCCGGTCAACAATCTCACATAACACACTGTGGACCGGCAACTATTCCCCTCAGTGCGATGCAACAGATCCAAATTCCACACGCCGTCACCATGCCAGCTGCGGAACACAACTCATCTCCGTTAGTCAGCTTGCCCAACAATACGACATTGTATTTCGTTCTGATGCCGCCTACATTACCCGACAACAACGACGACCTTCCAGACGCATCACCATCGCGCGAGCTCCAAAATCAACCAACTATACTTTATCCAGCCTCACCTCCCGCACCAAGCCGCCAACAGGACGTACACGTCACCGATACATGCCCCAAAGCACCAATCACACACGACCTCATGCCACGGCGCCCGAACGCATTCTCCAATACAAAATCCCCGAAAGTCGGCGCGTCCTCCCTCAATCGCTGCACCAAGTACCAACCCTCCCCCGCCTTCTACCACCCAATCCAAAGTCACAGTACCAAAGCCCTTTAATTTCACCAGTAGGCGCCAAATCCCCAAACACAACAAAACAACAGCCAACAACTCAAAACGACATCACACCACCCCCCGCCATCGCCAAACCAAACCTCACCTCTCTCAAACCACCTAAAGCACTACGACGCCGACTCACAAACAATACTACAAACCCTCCCAAAACAAACGATACGGTACAACCACTCACCAGCAAGGCCAAAACGATCGCAGAAACGCCAAACCACCCCCATATCAAACCCCCTCCCCCAACCAGACCTCCCCATACCAACCCCACAAAACAAAACACCTCTTTACCATCCCAAAACACCTCCCCGATTAATTCCACCATACCGCCACTCAAAATGCCCCATCCACCCTTGAACGCAAGCAAAACGCACCCTATAAGCGACAACCGATAACAGCCACACTCCGCCAGTAACCCACACACGCTCCCAACATGTCCAAGATTACTATAATTGGCACTAAAACTAGACACCTGCACCCACAGCGCATACATCAATTGGCCCTCCACGACCTCGCCAACGGCCTTCCTCCCTCACTGAAACAACCGCCACCCCGCATGACATGCAGTGGCTGTGCAATGGTAAACAATCAGCAGCCCCTTTCCATAAAACACGCCCGCGAACTGCCTCCATAGCAGCACACGTCCACACCGACGTATGTGGCCCATTTCACCCTCCTTCAATTACCGGAAACAAATTTTTCGCTACCTTCATTGACGAACACACCCGTTACTTACAAGTACACCTCTCAGCGCACAAAAACCATGCAGCACAACACATCAAAGATTATATCACAGGCATCCATACGCTATCCCCATATTGAGTACTGACGCAACAATGGACAACGCGCGGATATTTCTCAAAGGATCTCACCAATTTTTTCAGACAACACCACGTTCAAACCACCCAACCATCCCATATACCCCACAACAAAACTCCTTGCAGAGCGAGTGAACCGAACATTACTCGACACAATCCGCGCATCCTTACTCACATCTGGACTCCCCACACACCTCTGGGACTACGCACTCCTCTCTGCAGTTGAGAATCACAATAATTCTCCACACGCCGCCCATAAACAAATCCCCTACACGATGTGGACCGCCGCAAGCCCGATCTAAAAACATGCATGGAATTCGGCCAACTAGGATATGTTCACGATAGACGGCCAAAGAACAAACTCCAGCCACGCGCTACACTAATGAATTTCATTGGACGAGTCGACGACCGACATTACTACGTCTACGACAAGAATACCGACACAGTATCTCGATGTCGAACTGCAGATTTCAAACAATACGACCCAAACTCAGATCCCCACGCACACACGCAAGCACACACCGCAACCGCGATCCCTGCCAGCACGCCATCCACATTTACAGAACCGCGCAATCTAGCACAAGCCCGTAAAGCTCCTGATAGTGCTGAATGGGCGCTATCATGGAACGCCGAACTTGATAACCTCGAAGCCCGTGGAACGATAACATACATACCCAAGTCCGAACTGCCACCAGGAACTAAACTACTGCCACTTAAAACCGTCCTCAAAACGAAACGCGACGCTAGCGGTAACCCTATATCGCGAAAAACCCGCTGTAACATTAGAGGGGACCTACAGACTCCACATGAACACTTTAACCCGGATGCAATATCCTCCCCCGTAGCTGATAGAGACGCCATCCGAGTGGCGCTCGCACTCGCCGCAGCACACAACTACCAAGCCCACCACTGGACTTGGATTCCGCCTTCCTACACGAGGCCTTCGAGGATGACAAAACACTCTACATATATCAACCCAAGCGCTTCGACGGTTCGTATAAATATCCCGGCTATATCGGAAAAGTAACCGGCAATATGTATGGAGCGAAACAGGCATGCTCCATATTTACCACAGGACTGTCCAAATACCTCCACCTGTCCCATTTCAACCGCTTAACCAGTGACAGCTGCACCTTCCTGCTCACAGACCGCACAAACCCATCAAAATTCGTCTTCTTTGTAATCACAATCGATGATTTCCTCGTGATTTCGAACAGCTCCACCCTGCGCGAAAAAGCCAAACGGCAACTACAGAAGAAATACAAGTGAAGGACCTCGGCCCCGTTCAGCATATACTTGGTTGGAAGGTGGATCGAAATGCACATGGAATCACCATATCCCAACCCTCCTACATCTCCCAACTACTGCAGAAATATGACCTGTCTGCATGCAAACCCACCTCCTCCCCCATCGCCAGCGATATCCTTAACACCACTGAACAACTCACTTCCCCCCTCGACACTAAGCAATATGACTTTCTCAGCTTAATTGGCAGTCTGCGGTATCTGGCGGATTCGACGCGCCCGGATATTGCCTTTATCACCGGGTACTTGGCACGCTACTCACAAAAACCACTAACGCTCCACTGGCATGCTGGCTTACGAGTACTGAAATACTTGAAAACCACACAACAAACGGGCATAACCTACTCGTCAAAGTTCACAACAGACCTAGCAGCCCACTCCGACAGTGACTACGCTGCTTGCCCTTCAACCCGACGATCAACTTCAGGAACAGTAATCTTCTACAACAACTCACCGGTCGCATGGCAGTCAAAAAGACAGCGTTTCATTGCGACAAGCACTTGGCAGGCCGAATTCGTCGCGGCGTTCCACTCAACCCTACACGTTAACTGCATCCGCAATCTACTGAATGACCTACGGCACCCGGTTCACACGCCAGTACCACTATATATGGACAACGCAGGCGCAATTACAACAGCAAAGACGCCTCACCCCACACCAAAGTCGAAACATATCGACATCAATATCACTTTTTAAAGGAAGAAGTGCAACGAAAACATATTGACCTCAAGCACATCTCCACAAACCATAACGCCGCAGACATATTAACAAAGGCGCTCAAGCCGGCTCAATTCACAAAAAAAGTTACCCTCCTCCGACTACAACAGTCCGCGCCGTGCGGCGACTGTCGGATGACCAATCCTGAATCCACGTCGCGACCAGTTCCAGTCTCCGTGTCGGATGACCACACGTAGTACAGCACTTAACACCTGTCACCACTATATATATACACACCGGCGCCGACTCTCGCACCACAATAAACTAGCTAGGACGTTACGATCTTCATCAAATACGCCTCCTCCCTCTTATACAGATATATACTCGGTGGCAGCAATGCGCTATCTCGTTCCCTGTCTCGCAACTTGCTGAGCAAACTGTTCCTATCAATCCATCTACTTCCGCTCCGTTACTTCGAGCAGCACACAACACTTGCATCAACTCCGCGCAGCCCAACACTGCACTGCACCGCACTAGCACCACATCACACATCGCACCACAACTCGGCTCACAACTCTTCCGCGTTCGTACCGTCCATACGCCAACCGCCCATTGCCTCTATCCTTCCTTGCCTCCCCGTTCGTGCCATTCACCTCGCCAACTGAAAATCTTCTCCCCACCAGCTGCCTCAACTATTTCTATCATCCATCCTTCTCCGCTCTTTTACTTCGCTCTCCAAACCATATTAGCAGGAATACCGCGTAACGCCGTACCTCAAATCATCTCAGCTCGCGCCACTTCTCCACTTCTCGACTTGCAACTCTTCCCTTCTTGTACCATCCATACACCCAACGCCCACCACCTCCATCTTTGCCTCTCCGTCCCTACCATTCAGCTTTCCGACTAACAATATTCTCTGTCTTCCCTCCGCACACATTTCTAGTACCATGGATCATTCCTTCTCTCGACCAGACCACTCTGTCCCCACCTCCGCCCGCCCCAACGCCATCCCTCCACCGTCCCATCCAGTCCCTACATCTGACCACGCCCATCAAACGACTTCTGACCCTCCCGCCGTAGCTGATTCCCCGCCCACCGAGTCCCATCCACCGACGCAGCCCCCATCATCTCCCCCACTCCACCAGTGTCCCACCCATCTCACCCGCTTCCCCACTCCACTCCCGCATCGTCTCCCACCCAACCAGCACGCACCCCACAGCCCGCTGTTTCCACGTCCCCCGAAATTCCCGCCAGACTGTCTTAGACTTTTCCCGAAACTCCCGCACTCCAGAAAGCAAGGCCAAGCACGCCCTCCTGTCCGATGACCCAAACAATAACGCCATAGCTCTCGTCGGCATGGGTGGCACAGGCAAAACTACCATCCTGCGTGCCCTCGGCAGACGTGCAGACGTTTGGCAAAAGTTCCCGGACGGCGTATGGTTCCTTGAACTCGGTCACGACGCCCAAGTGCAGAGGCTGTTGGACCAGCTGGAGCAGATTGTCGCTAAAGCATTCCCAAATTTCCTCCCCAAATTCGTTGAACTCACTGCAAAAGACATCACTCGTTCCAACATGATGGAGGAGCTGGTTGACATACTCAGTTCAAAGCGCTTTCTCTTCATCTTTGACGACGTGTGGGATCTCGATCCCACTGTCTACAAATTAGTAGACACAGCGTGCAAAGCTGTCCAGGAAGGAGGAAGTTGCAAGGTGCTGACGTCGACTCGGAATGAGGCGATAGGTCGTGTACCTACGCATGATGTGTCAATTGCAGTGAGTCCCGGAGATGTGCGGAGGGAAACATGCATCGCAATTCTGTGCAAGTATGCTGGGATCGACTGTACCAGGCTTGCGTCGTGGTCATCGGGCAATCGTGATGCACTGGACAACATTGTTGACCTATGTGCGGGACTACCACTGGCACTGGGTGTAGCTGGATCTGGGATGCAAGAAGTGATTGGTCGATGCACAGATGCGAGTGGGCCGAATGCCATTGTGCAATACTGGGAGAGTCTGAAGCGGAGTAGTGTAGAACTGCGTGATACAGAGAGTGGGAGTAGGCAAGTGGGGCTGGATGCAGCTATCCAGACGAGTCTGGTATCGCTGGAGAGAGAGTGGAAGGGGAAGAGCATGACAGTGGGGGAGATGTTTCGATCGTTTTGCCTTGTGGAAAAGCAGATGTGTGTTCCATTGTGTGCGATCGAGAAGATGTGGGGCGTAGAAGATGGGCTAGCAAGGGTGAGGATGTTTTCGAGACACAGGTCTAGTATCACTGAAGAAGATGAGGGAGGGTTGGTGAGGGGGATCCGACTTCATGATCTTGTTCACGAAGTGTGTGTAGAAATGGCAGAGGGGAAGGAGGGAGTACGAGGGTGGCATTGTCGGGTCGTGGATGAATACCGGAGATCACTACGGACAAGTCAAGGGGCTGCTGAAGATCATGCATCGAATGTAGGAGCGAGTACCGAGAGTGAAGAAGAAGAATGGTGGGAAGTTGAAGGAGACAGAGAAGTACATGAGCGACACGTGGTACGGCACCTGCTCGGAGCTGGGCGGGTGAGTGCTGCGCTGAAGCTGTTGACGGGATATCGATGGGTCGAGAAGATGAATAAGGACGAAGAGCGAGCACCGTTCCGGAAAGTCATGAGCGAGCTAGAACTAGTGCGAAGGCATTTTAGAAGAAGAAGAGAAGACGGAAATTGGAAGAAGAATATCCGTGATTTGGATGTTGTTGCAAGAGTAATGGGGCGTTGCATGGCGCCGTATTGTATGAAGAATCGCAAAGAATGTACGTTTCAACTATTTGGGCGATTGCGCGATGTTGTTAGCGAGAGTGGGTTGGTAGAGCGAATAGTATGTAATATTGAGAGATATGCGGAGCGGCCTTGGGCTCGTTGTGGGCCTGGGGTGTTGACGAGTGGGATGAGCTCGTTGCGACGTGTACTGGAGGTAGAGGACGAGGGAGAATGCATGTGTGTGAGTGGGGGAGGGGAAGAAGTGATTGTTGGGAGGCGGAGGGGGAAGATTTGGTGTGTGATGGCCGAGATGGGAGGGTGAAGAGGACTCTAGTCGGAGACAACCGTAGTCATATCGTGGGTGTGTATTTCGACTGCATTTCGGGGTTGATGTACTCATGCGATAGAAGAGGACAAGTCACGATATGGAAAGGGATGAAGAAGTTACAATCGAAGCAAGCTCAAGTAGAAGACGGGCAAGAGAAGATCGGTTGTATGCAAGTGTTACCGTCGTCGAAGAAAGTGGTTCTGGGAACTACTGAAGGACGGCTACTAGTGATGGATGCAACGAGCGGGAGAGTAGTTGCAACTGTCGCCGCGCATGGCAAAGGAGTGAGTTGGCTGGCAATCGGAGGAAGCGAAACTGTGATGGTGTCTCGTCGTATGGAACGATTCGTGCATGGAATACGACATGCTTTGACGAAAGCGGCACTGTATTCAAGGGGCTGAGAGGAACGGTGAACTGCGTGGCGTTGAGCAGTGATGGGAGGCTACTGGCCTCAGGTTCGTCGTCGCATAACAGAAGCGTTGGGCTATGGGACGTGCAGAGTGGCGAGCAACTATGGACATCACATCGTAATATTCAGGGCCAGTGGATTGTGTACTGTTCAGCGCCGATGGGCGTATGTTGTATTCTATGGGCCGCAAGGAAACAAGCGTATGGCGGGTGGGGAACGGTGGCTGTGACGTGTCACTGGCGTGCATCCTCTCCCATTCCGTCGTATTTTCATGTCCGATCGGTCGGTCTGGGAGATGGCCCGGAACTTTTCGTGTTGACGACAAATCGAGTACATGTTTGCGATGCGCGACCATCGGGCAGCAGTGGCAATTCGGTCGATAAATTTCTTCCGAGTGTGTTGACTTTTGGAGTTTCTGAGGATGAAACGACAATGTTGACGTGCAATATCGTGTCGGGACAGATGGAGATACGCAACGTGTGTGACGTGTCGGAGCGCATCGATCGCGTCATTTCTAGTTTCAAATTCCACCAGGGTAGACCGTATTCTCTGGCCGTATCAAACAACCAGAAATTCGTCGCGTACTCCTTTGGTAACAGTTGTATTGTATACATCGCTGACGCGCTCAACGGAAATGTCTTGCGTACGCTCTTTGATCTCGAGGAATGGGCGTTATCGTTGACACCCGATGAACAGGATGTCCGATCAATTCTGACCAGTTCCGGTCATTCGAGTAGAACGCCACGAGTTGGACCAAACCGACAAGTTGGAACACTGTCGTTCAGTTCAGACGGTAATCTGATTTCAGCTTTCGCAGCCGCAAACTGGGACCTGAACGCGAACCCGGACCCGAACCGATTTTACAGGTATCTGACGACTGTCGAGGCAAAGTCTGTGTCTTGGAGTGTATCGTCAGGAGTACCCATTGACGAAACACGTGTGGACGCCGATAGTACCGCAACGAGTAGCACACCATCCCCTCGCTTGGTCTGCAATCCGCAGTTTAATCGATCGCTCTTCCGTTTTCCACCAAATGTCAAGTACGAACACGGCCAATCGTCTTTCACTATAGCCACCGTGGAGGATCATGTGAGTAGAGCCCATTACATCGCTGATACCTCACGATTACACCTTTCAAAAGGACGCAGGAGTATGTGCTATGTCGATCTTATCACTCACAATACTCATCTCCCGCCGCGCAATCCACCTCCTCTTCCACTCCTCCCCGAGCCTCGTCCATCCCCGTCACAGAACAAAATCACAAATTCCGGACCAGAAGAAGTCTAGGACGTCTTCGTAAGTCATGCCGGTCCCGACAAACTATTCATTGCCGAACCACTGTTTGATGCACTTGTTGCCAATGGTCTCAAAATATTCTTGGACAAGAGGGAACTACATCCCGGGCAGAATGCTCCTCAGAAAATGGATGGTGCAATGGAGAGGGCAAGGATAGCAGTGGTGATTCTGTCATCGCAATTCGCTGGTCGTCCATGGACCATGAAGGAATTACTGTGTTTCCTACGACGCTTCAGGAGTGCTGGTGAAAGGGGAGTGATTATAATCCCTGTGTTCTATCGATTAACGCTGGAAGATTGTAGAAATGCACATTTGGTCACGGATGAAGAAGGGAACAAAGTGCTGATGACAGAAGAATTTCTGCAACGAATGGCGGAGAACAGCGAGTACGGGATTGCAGACGTTGTGCAAGGTCTTCAGGAAATGAGGGGGATTACAGGAATTGAGAATTTTGAAAATGCGACAAACGAAGACGGAAGCGAGGCGGCGGAGAAGCGGAAGACGTTTGTCGGAAGGATTGTAGAGGCAGTAATGAAGGCGATGGGACTGTAAAACCAGATACACCACATATCCGGTGTGATGTCTGCTGCAGGCATGGTGGCAGTAGATATGCTGTCACAGGGACGCATAGAAACGGGGAACCTTGCAGGTCCGAGTAGAGCGACAAGCTGAAGATATTTTACAGTAAAAAATGTTCTGGAAGGTCTCTGTGTGTATCGGTCTATGCAGAGTATGTGTTCAGCGCGATTGGGAGCACATACAGGTCCATTGAGAACGACGGAAAGTCAATAACGCGATGTGGAAGAGTAGCAGTGTGGATGTCGGTGCACTCAACTCGACACTTGTTCCCAGAATTGGAACTACGAGTATTCCACCATCGTTACGCAACAGCGAATCCAACGCTGTCGGGTACATGACAATCGCAATACAACACGTGAAACACCGTGAACTCCTCCAAGGTATGCATTTCCCCACAAGGAAACAATTTCATTTCACCTACTATCACCAGGGCTTTCGAGTCGTTCGCTAGTTGCTCCAATGAATGCGCCATCGGCGGGAAACCCGGATTGCAATCCTTCACCGCGCCCGATGCTGACTGTAAAACCAGATACACCACATATCCGGTGTGATGTCTGCTGCAGGCATGGTGGCAGTAGATATGCTGTCACACTGACAATATCTAAGGCGGGATGATGTCTGCGGGGACCGGCAGAGAGGCAGAGTACGGAAGAGAGGACAAGCTGCGGACAGTACAGTCGCTGGGTAGTGCGAGGTGTGCCGAGAAAACGGGCAATCGGAGATAGCGTCAGGGACAAGGCGGGGCATAGGAAATATGTCGATGAAATCAGGGACGTCGTATCGGAGCAACGAGAAAGTGGCGAGGCTGCTGGTCGTAATGCTGCGCAATGATCAGAAACTGTAGAGGGCAAGGTGGGTGGAGACGGAGAATTTTCGAGGATCTTATTTCAATTGCAAATAATGCGCCGGGAACAAGGTCTGACTCATGCGCTGGCAGGTTTCCCGGACGCAGAGCATTGGTGACAATGGCAAGGCATGTGATCGCGCTGTCGGCAAAAGTTGTCGTTGGGTTTATTGACATATGTATGGAATTGTCAAAAGGTCGTGCAGACGGTACGTGATTTGTGAAAAGGGTGCTGCTTTCAAATCTTGTCGCGTCTGAGTGAACAGGTACATGCGAGATCAAATTTCACAACAACTTCCGTGCCGAAGTTGTCCAGAACTCATCATGATGTTGCTCACATAGGCCGTGCACACCGTCACACAGGTACAGTATTCTTTAATTTCAAATCGGACCAATAGCTGAAGACACCTGCAATGGCAACTGCTGTATCTCGGATTGTGCGCCGTCCGTTTATGTAAACCGACTGTTTGACCATAAAGAATATTGTGCCTGCGCAGTCACTAGAGTCGGCATGTCGCCTGGTTATATGAATATCCCAACACGGACGGCGCACAATCGCGCAAGTATACTTGCGTATTGGCAGCAGCAATATATCATGATATAGCTATTATTATCATACTGTAATCTGAATTATTCGCATTCCCCTTTTCTTTGTTGGTACTGCCAAGTGGCGTCACACTACCAGACCATTGGCTGGTGGGGATATCACAGAAGCGCCGTGGATTGGGAGCTGGCAGAGCAAATAGCACAGTCATTGACGGTGCTATCCGTCATTGCCGGTTCTATTTTCTCTGCCAGCAATCCCTATGACTCGACATTTCTCATGACGGATCGTCATGAAAAATGTCGAATCCCCTTACAATAAACTAAAATTTACAATCACCTACCCATCTGTTGAGCGTTACATAATCATATCCGTTTCCGACACAGGACGCAATATCTACAGGACGCTACTGGTGTACACCCCAGACGCCAATGAAGAGACGAAACTGTTGACAGAAATGCTGGTCAAACGTTTTTCCGCCGCAGTGGTGTTCAGATGTTCGAGCATATGTGCTGATCCCGAATCATTCCTTCCAATCTTCTGCATAAAAGACCCACTCAGACATGATTCACTCTCTGATACCACCCCGCCAGCTCAAGACAGCTGGGCTTCTAAATGAAACTCTTCAACTTCATCATGTCCTGTTCACGTTCATCACCACGTGTACATTCACGCCCGCTCACCGTACCAGGTGCTCCTCGTGAATCAGTCTACCCTCCGATCTACTTTCCAGATATGCCCATTCTCCAACTCCCCCCAAGCATCAATGAATGTGGCCCAGATGCTTGTGAGCAGTCTGCAACCTTTATGTCTCGCTTTCGTACTTGGTTTCGTCGTGTCTTCTGCTACGCATGATCTTAACTCAAATTGATGCAGTGTGCAATGTGCTCTTTTATGGCTTGTTTCCTTTCATCTCGCTGGAAGTGTGGATTTGCCTCAGTACATGAAGCTACTATCTTGCTTCCATTTAGTCGTTTCCTTTTTCGAACAGCTCACATAATTCGCTTCAGATAGCAGAAGTGATTGCCAATCCCTGAAAATTACAGAAACTTGTTGCCAATCTCACCCCTTCAAAGTGTCTCAGCAGTTGGACCACATATTCACATTACCTCGAGCATTAAATCTTCTCACGTCTGGCCAATGCATTCACATAGATGTAATACGCGCGTCACGAAGGGGACCAATGGTGCCCACAAACTGAAACTAATTGTCCAGCCTTTCGCATAGAACCAGAGGACAGTGCATCTCGGCTGAGACCCAACTGGAGGATACTTCAGGCTCCTAACAACCCTCTCTTATCACACTGCAATACTCAATCAAACCCCGTTCCCAATTGCACCGGAATCACAAGGGAGCTCGCCCATCTCACAAAGTCACTTCATCCAAGAGCCAAGCTGTCGGCGCATCGGAGTCGCTAGTTCGTTGCATGCTTCGCAGAAGATATCTCCGAATTTTCGTCGTCATGGGTGTCTCGACATTGGGTGTGTACGCTCTTTAAGAAACGTTCAGACGTTGACCCCGTTCGAAAGCCTGTTCGCGCGCAAATACGTACATATCTGCGGTTCTGCCGTTTCATCCAACTTGTCACCGCTTATCTATTCCGCACAATAAATAGCACTATTTCCCACAAACTTGACATCCACTCGCAGAAGCACCGTGAGAAAATTATATAGCAAACATTGCAACAACACACGGAGGTGAAAGTCGATGATCAAGACAGTGCTAAGAGCGAAGATTGTAAATGAGATGCCGTTAGCAGAGTAAGCGGCACAGAGATGAACACTGAATGAGCTGATGTAGCTTTTTTCTTAGTGCGGTTCCGTGCCTGCTGCCAGGGGGAGATGCTCATTGTCCCGGTGTTCTACTGGTTGACACTGGATTACTGCAGAGATGAGGATTCGCTATCATCTGGGAACGACTCGGAAATCGCACGCATCAAACAACATAAAGGCTACAGAAGACATCTCCACAAACAGCAAGTACACAAGTCTCGACAGTCTGCCAGGTCGTCATGCTCCAACGAAATACGCATCCCCGCACTGAGCACAATGACATGCTCGACAGGTGACAAAATCAACTGCTAGATATCAGGTGGTACAAATGAGGTTGAGGAGACATGTCATGCGAGATGTATGGGCTGCCTGCCAAAGACAATGCGCGATGACGGGTCATTCGGGTGTCGACGTAGGCTGGATTTGGCATGGACTTTGTCGGAACATGGCCGGCGCACGACAGTGAATGAGGGCTGAAGTGGAGAGCGGTCTGCGCGATGATCGAGGTCGCGAGATAAGCATGTCGGCAGTGAGTGCGATTGAGAGTTGAAGTGTCTGTGAAAGCGTTTGAAAATATGAAAAATGAGTGCCAAATATTTAGGGAGATCGACATTTGAGACACTGAGATCCACATATACACTACTGAATTACGGGAGAGTGTCGCATCGTTGAGTATCACACACGACGCTTCAGTCGGCCGTACGTACTTTCGTCTGATGTGACTAGAGTCACTGTTGGGTGCAGTCGATGTGTGAACAGCAGAGTTGTGGCATGGTCGGTGTCTTGGGCAGCGTACGTGTGCAATAGTCGAGCATGTTGACAGCAGATGTGTGACGCTGGCCAGCATGCAAAAAGTGTGCGCATCCATCTGCCCGTCGCGCAGCGCCCACAGCAACATGTGGTCTGCGGCGGTAGTAGGTGAGCAAGACGCTTGATGCATTTATTGCAACTACATCTGACGGCAGATGCCGATTGCGTCACGTGACTAGAATTGTTATGTGTGTTCTTGTGCGGATACATGCGTTTGGCAGTTTTTCCAGAGGCATCGTGTATTCCACGCTGCGCAATATGTTCCATCAGCGTATCGTTGGGCACATCCATCTGTGGGCTAATTCAGTTCCACATGCGCTTCGCTCGCTCTTTTGTACTCTCAGCGCTGGTTGATATGCTTTGCGCAACATGATCTCAACACGTGCATTGTTGTTCCTCGAGAATGAATAGTTTATCCAGACTGCGTCGGCACCGTTGGTCTTCTTGGTACCTCATTCATGTACTACGAAGCATGATACTGAAATGTTATCCATGACCATGTTTATTGATAAAAGCTTCAGTGGGACAAGTAGTCTATAATTGGTCATCGGTTTCAGTGCGTCCCAAACTTCCACAACACTCCAGTTCCATGCTCGTATGGTCATCGGTACATACACACTACATGACCGTTTAATCTTCGACATCACCGCTCATCCACTCTGTAGACCCACATTCATATCGCTCCTACCCTCGCTGCTTCACTTCCTCCCATCCAACTCGGTTGATCCAATGTTCCATTGCGGTAGAACATATCCGCGTACCCAACTGACCAGGTGCATTGGCGTGCTCCATCATCGCCCGGTACTCAGTTTAATATCTGTTGCAGACAACCCGTCCCCGAACCGTGAACACGTCCAATGTATTCTTCTTCCTCCCATCCCTAGCAATGCATTCAAGATGGGATATGTGCTGCCCTCTCGCTCACTGC
The DNA here is from genome assembly GCA_030407315.1 of Asparagopsis taxiformis. Taxonomy (NCBI): domain Eukaryota; phylum Rhodophyta; class Florideophyceae; order Bonnemaisoniales; family Bonnemaisoniaceae; genus Asparagopsis; species Asparagopsis taxiformis. The sequence goes on along the minus strand of JALQPE010001120.1, from coordinate 16,554 downwards.
GCTCTTTCATGTGCAACGTGCGCGAGGGATGGATGTCAACATAAACTGTATCTACGTCGTGCCTGGATGCACCAACTCATGCGATTCACCCTGTACGAACGCCGCCTCTGTTGCCTCATTGTGCAAGTGACAACCTGCACAGAACACCATGAACGAACGGAAACGATTTCTCACTACGTACTCGTCATCTGTTGGAATACCCCTTCGAGTCCTACTGCGAAACAACCAAGCTGTCGCGACGCTCTCTTGGATATGCGCGATACGCAGCGATGAACTGTGTTTCTGAACCGATCGGATGGTTGGCGGCATTGCGACCGTCTGCAGACTGTGCAACGCGCACGCAGGTATCGAACGCGAATTGTCGGGATGAATCAGTTGTGACTTGACCGCGACTGTGCGCGACGCTCGCTACGATGCAATCAAGTGTATGTACACAGTCGAAATGAGTATGATAGATCATCGATGATTTGAGATCGACATGCGGATCAGAATTTTATGATTTCTGCAATTGCTGTCCCAACTGCCCGTCTCTATTTCGGAGCTCCATACTCTCTGACACCTCAGTTATCGATAGACTCCGCTCCACCGACGCCCTGCAAGTCCGTCAGCCATGGACGGGCGCGCGGATACATGAACCATTAGTGGACGCGATGCACGTTGGGTTGAGATTGGACAAAACTATCCTGCCTCGATGATACCGGGCGATGCATTGTATTATTGATGCGGCACATTTGTTCGGCAGCGATGACACCGATGTTCACACTACCTGTGCGCAGTGCTGTGGCAGAGATTCCGGAAGGCAGTTGGGGTGTGTGTGAGGTCGCGATGGTGTTGCAGCGGGCGGTAGGAGATGTGGTTCGCATGGAATGCGAATGTGGTGCGTATGCAAGTGGTACGTGTGAAATGAAGACGGCATAGGCTCCACTGTCGTGTCATCGCTATGCGTGGCATTGTAGAGCTGCAAGCGACTGCATCCATATGTACATTTGATCGTTCCTGTATCGCGTCGCATCACACCGAGTGCATACTACCCATATATCGGGTGTGTGTCAATGGTGCTCATAAATGGCAGTTGGTACATTTGATGTAATTAGGTCGTGTCGGAGTGCGTGCGCCAGCTGTGCCACATGAACGATCCAGTTGTTTGGACCAGTGTGTGTTGAGTCATTGTGCGAGTACACGCGTTCGCCAGCTCGTGTACCGAAATGCTTGCAGCTGCATCATATATTCCACCAACTAATTGTTGCACACATTTCTACATTCTCTATTCGACTCTTGTTCTACACGTGCACCACTGTCGTAAGCACTAGAGCTTATCCTCCCGACTGAAAGAGTGGACTGGTCGAGGATGATTACAAGCCTCCAATCGGGGTTTTGTCACGATACGAAGATATTGGAGTGGACCGCGTGACGTCTTTGAATCCGGATTCGCATGCGACGCGTATTGTAGTGCACCACCTGCAGTGGCAATAGACGTTGTTCTTGCGATGCATCCTCTTTTATTTGTTGGTACTACCAAGTGGCGTCACACTACTGGACCATTCGCAAGTCAGGATATCAAGAAAGCGCCGCGCCACAGCAAACTGTTCCCCTTCTGCAATTTTGCTACAAAACACGTGATGACAACCATGGAAACAAACCACATATTTCTGTGTTACACTATAAATAGTTTCCGGTTGCTCCCATTTTGTTGTGCCTGCGCAGAAACTACTGTAGAGGTGGCATGTCACCGGGTTACATGGGTATCCCAACATTCTGTAATAAACCAAATTTGAAATTTTGATCACCTGCCTGTTGAGCGTTACATAATTGCTTCCGTTTCCGACTCCTATCTCATCAACAAACAATTGATCTGCAGTCGTCACATTAAAGCAGCTGCGAAATTGTTGACACAAAGGTTGTTATGCTATTTTGACCAGCAGTAGTGCTCAGATGATTGAGCATATGTGCTGATCCCGACTCATTCCTTCCCATCCTCTGCATAAAAGACACGCTCAGACATGATTCAATCTCTGGTACCACCCCCGTCAACTCAAGACAGCTGGGCTTCTAAATGAAACTCTTCAACTTCATCATGTCCTGTTCACGTTCATCACCACGTGTACATTCACGCCCGCTCACCGTACCAGGTGCTCCTCGTGAATCAGTCTACCCTCCGATCTACTTTCCAGATATGCCCATTCTCCAGCTCCCCCCGAGCGTCAATGAATGTGGCCCGGATGCTTGTGAGCAGTCTGCAACCTTTATGTCTCGCTTTCATACTTGGTTTCGTCGTGTCTTCTGCTACGCATGATCTCGACTCAAATCGATGCAGTGTGCAATGTGCTCTTTATGGCTTGTCTCCTATCATCTCGCGGCAAGTGTAGACTTCCCGCAGTACATGACGCTACTATCTTGCTTCCGTATAGTCGTTTTCTTGTTCCGTATTGATTCCCTCTTCGAACAGCTCATATAATTCGCTTCAGTTAGCAGAAGTGATTGCCAATCCCTGAAAAATGCCCAAACTTGTTGCCAATCTCACCCCTTCAAAGTGTCTCAGCAGTTGAACCACATATTCAGATTACCTCGAGTATTAAATCTTCTCACATCTGGCCAATGCATTCACATAGATGTAATACGCGCGTCACGAAGGGGACCAATGGTGCCCACAAACTGAAACTAATTGTCCAGTCTTTCACGTAGAACCAGAGGACAGTGCATCTCGGCTGAGACCCAACTGGAGGATACTTCAGGCTCCTAACAACCCTCTCTTATCACACTTCAATACTCAATCAAACCCCGTTCCCAATTGCACCAGAATCACAAGGGAGCTCGCCCATCTCACAAAATCACTTCATCCAAGAGCCCAGCTGTCGGCGCATCGGAGTCGCTAGTTCGTTGCATGCTTCGCAGAAGATATCTCCGAATTTTCGTCGTCATGGGTGTCTCAACACTAGGTGTGTACGCTCTTTAAGAAACGTTCAGACATTGACCCCGTTCGGAAGCCTTTTCAGGCGCAAATACATACATATCAGCGGTTCTGCCGTTTCATCCAACATGTCACCGCTCATCTGTTTCACACAATAAAAAGCAGTATTTCGCACAAACTTGACATCCACTCGCAGAAGCACCGTGAGGAAATAATATAGCAAACATTGCAACAAGGCAAGGAAGTGTAAGTCGATGATCAAGGCTGTGCTGAGAGCGAAGATTGCAAATGTGACACTATTGCCGAAGTACGCGGAACGGGAATGAACGCTGAATGAGCTGATGCAGCTTCTTCTTGGTGCAGTTCCGTGCCAGCTGCCAGGGGGAGGTGGTCATTGCACCAGTGTTCTACTGGTTGGCATTGGATTACTGCAGAGATGAGGGTTCACTATCACATGGGAACGACTCGGAAATCACACGCATCAAACAACACAAAGGCTACAGAAAACATCTCCACAAACAGCAGGTGCTCAAGGCTCGAGAGTCCGCCCCGCCAGATCGTCATGCTCCAACGTATTACGCATCCTGGCACTGGGCACAATGACATGCTGGACAGGTGACAAAATCAACTGTTAGATATGAGGTGGTACAAATGAGGTTGAGGAGACATGTCACGCGAGACGTATGGGCTGCCTGCCAAAGACAATGCGCGATTACGGGTCATTGGGGTGTCGACGCAGGCTGAATTTGACATGGACTGTGTCGGAACATGGCCGGCGCACGGCAGTGAACAAAGACTGAAGTGGAGAGCGGTTTGCGCGATGATCGAGGTCGCGAGATAAGCATGTCGGCGGTGAGTGCGATTGGGGAGTTGAAGTGTCTGTGAAAGCGTTTGAAAATATGGAAAATGAGTGTGAAATATTTAGGGAGATCGACATTTGAGACACTGAGATCAACATATACACTACTGAATTACGGGAGAGTGTCGCATCGTTGAGTATCACACACGACGCTTCACTCGGTCGTACATACTTCCAACAGATGTGACTAGCCTCTGCTCGGCGCAGTCGTTGAGTCAGCAACAGAGTTCAGGCGACGGTCGGGGTCCTGGGCAGCGCTCGTTTGCGATAGTTGAACATGTTGATAGCGTGCAAAAGTGTGCGCATCCATCCACCCGTCGCGCAGCGTTCAAAGCAAAATGTGGTATGTGCCGGTAGTAGGTGAGCAAGGCGCTTGACGCATTTGTTGCAACTGCATCTGACGGCAGATGCCGATTGCGTCACGTGACCACAATTGTTATGTTGGTCGGTGTCATTGTGCCGATACATGCGTTTGTCAGCGTTTGTCAGCGTTTGCACTGCAACACTCGCTGGTGCATCGTGTATTCCACGCTACGCAATGCGTTTTATCAGCATATCGTTGGACACATCCTCCTGTGAACGAAAATAATTTTCTTCCACATGCGCTTCGCTCGCTCTTTTGTACTCTCAGCGCTGGCTCATATGGATTGCCCAGCATGATCTCAACACGTGCATCGTTGTTCCTCGAGAACGAATAGTTTATCCAGACTGCGTCAGCACCGTTGGTCTTCTTAGTACCTCATTCATGTACTACGAAGCATGATATTGAAATGTTATCCATGACCATGTTTATTGATAAAAGCTTAGTGGGACAAGTAGTCTATAATTGGTCATGGGTTTCAGTGCGTCCCAAACTTCCACACTACTCCAGTTCCGTGCTCGTATGGTCACCGGTACGTGCACACTACATGACCGTTTCATCTTCGACATCATCGCTCATCCAGTCTGTAGACCCACATTCCCATCGCTCCTACCCTCGCTGCTTCATTTCCTCCCATCCAACTCGGTTGATCCAATGTTCCATTGCGGTAGAGCACATCCGCGTACCCAACTGTTCAGGTGCATTGGCGTTCTCCATCATGGCTCAATACTCAATTCAATATCTGTTCCGGACAACCCGTCCCCGAACCGTGGACACACTCAATGCATTCTTCTTCCTTCTCCCATCCCTAGCAATGTTTGAGAGATGGAGTGTGCGCAGCCCCCTCCCTCACTGCGCTCGTTCATGTGCAACGTGCGCGAGGGATGGTTGCCAACATAAACTGTCTCTACGTCGTACCTGCATGCACCAACTCATGCGATCCAGCCAATAGAAACGCCACTCCTACTGCCTCGGTGAGCACTTCACGTCTGCACAGAGCGCCATGAACGAAAGGAAATGTTCTTTCACTAAGTGCATCGTCAGCTATTCAAGCATCCCTTCCAGTCATACGGCGATACAACCAAGCTGTCGCGACGCTCTTTTGGATGTGCACGATACACAGCAATGAACTGCATTTCAAAGCAGATCAGGTTGTTGACCGCATCGCGATCAACCGCAGACTTTGCTATGCACACGCAGGTATCGAGTGCGATAGGTTGGCATGAATCGTTTGTGGCTTGACTGCGATTGTTCGCGACGCTCGAGTTGGTCAAATACCAACAACCATGCCGACGTGTTGAGCTTGAAATGCGGACGGGAATTTGTAATTTTGGCAATTGGAAATGGGGCGCACGATGCAGATTAGATGTGGTCCGCGTGCGCTCATCGACCTGTCTCCGGGCGCCGACGGGTAGAATCAGTTCAATTTCTCGTTTCCCTCCCACTATCGTGCTTGTATCATCAATTGTTCATAGATTATTCGGGCAGCTACCGGGAGCCGCATTGGTAAAAGCTGCTGCACGCGTTTGGGCTGAAGGACTACATACCTCGCACCCACCCAAGGCATCATTACCGGATACAGTCTTTTGGCTGCGATTCAAGGGGATTTAGCGTGATCGGCAATGGCAGCGACATGTTTGCAACAATCGCAACGTGACTACACACTCGGACGACTTGGCCTCAACTGTTCGCAATATCGCCAGAACGTGGCAATAAATTGAGGACAGCGTCAATTCATGTCCCGCATCTGCCCGAGTTGAATGATTCAAATTAGATGAGTACACTATTCTATGCATCTGGCGATAGTGTACCCCATGGTACACTTTGTGCCATGCACCGTGAGGCAGTGTACACGAACCGTAGTCCCGGTGTACGTTTCGGATGATACATGGACGACTACCCGAATACATCCAATAGAAACATAGTATGTTCAATCTCTGCAAACAGGGTGCAGACACGTGGACGACTTCCGACACGTCATAATGGCCCTTCAGCATGAGTTGGAACTGTGGAACTGTGATGGTGATGAGAGAGCTGGTTTCTCTTTTTATTAGGATGATGCGTGTGTCGACGGCGGTATAAATACCATTCTGTCTAGTGTATTGCTCCTTGTATTAGTGTATGTTTGCATGATCATCCGATGACGTAGGATCTCGGTGGCTGCGCCGTGGAGATGGTGTGATCATCCGACAGTCGCCGCACGGCGCAGGCTGCGAGAGCCGGAGAAGTTTGATTCGTTCTTTGTATTGGGCAGGTTTGAGCGCTTTTGTAAGGACGTCTGCGCAGTTTTCAGAGGAGGCGATATAGGTTATCTTGATTTCCTCGCGCGCGATGAGTTCCTTCAAGTAATGGTATTTGACGTCTATATGCTTGGATTTAGGGGTGGGGGGTGTGCGGGTTTGCAGTGGTATTGCTCCTGCGTTGTCCATTCGCAGTGGTGTGGGTAAGTTGTCGGCATGATTGAGATCTGCTAGTAGATGACGTATGCAGAGGATGTGCTGTGCGGTGTGGAATGCGGCAACATATTCGGCGGCACATGTACTCGTGGCGATTAAAGCGTTGCCGTTTTGATTGCCATGCTATTGGCGAGTTGTTGTAGAGTATGTATGTACCTGACGTGGAGCGTCTGGTGGTTGTGCACGCTGCATAATCACTATCAGAGTGTGCCTGCAGGGTAGATGTGAGTCCTGATTTGTAGGTGATCCCCTGGTCAATGGTGGCGCTGAGGTAACGTAGTACGCGTATGGCTGCGTGCCAGTGGAACATTGTTGGGTTGGTGTGTATAGCGACCTAGGTAACCTGTGATAAATGATATGTCTGGTCTTGTTGAGTCTGCTAGATACCGTAGACTGCCTACTAGTCCATGGAAGTCGTACTTCTTGTTGTCCAGCGGTTTGGCCTGTGTGGGTGGGGTGGATAGGATTTCGGTGGCTATGGTGACGTGGCCGGTTTGGCATTGGTTTGGCCATATTTCTGAAGCAGGGTGTTAATGTACGCCGGTTGTGATAAGTGGATTCCACTGTTGTTCCTAGTAACCTTCCATCCCAATATGTGGGACACTGGACCGAGGTCCTTCAGCTTGTATTTGGTTTGGAGGTGTTGCTTGGCCTTGTCTCTGAGTGTAGGGCTGTTTGTGATTACCAGAAAGTCGTCGACGGTTACGACGAAAAAGACGAATTTGTTGATGTCATTTGGTGATGTTAGGAGGTACGTGCAGCTGTCACTGGGAGTTGTGAGAAGTTTTGGGAGTTTGAGGTGCTGGGATAAGCCTTTCGTAAATATACGGCAAGCTTGTTTCGCCCCGTACATGTTCCCAGTGACTCTGCATACATGACCGGTATACTTTAAGGTTCCGTCGAAGCGGGGTGGTTGGTAGATGAAGAGGGGAGTGGGATCGTCATACGTTTCGTGGAGGAACGCAGATTCGAGATCCCAGTGTGTGGCTTCGTAGCCGTGTGCTGCCGCAAGTGCGAGTGATAGGCGAATAGCATCACGGTCTGCCACAGGCGAGGATATTGAGTCAGGATCGTAGTGTTCATGCGGCCGTTGGAGGTCTCCTCGGATGTTGCAGCGTGTTTTTCTCGAGATTGGCACTCCGTTGTGATCGGTTTTTAGTTTCATTACTATCTTATATGGAATCAGTTTGGTACCCTTGGGGACTTGATCCTTGTGAACGTAGCTGAGTGTTCCTCGCTCTTCCAGTGTGTCGAGTTCGTGGTTCCACGACTTTTGCCATTCGGCTGCATCGGGAGCTTGTTGGGCTTGTGTCAGTGTCTTAGGTTCAGTGCATTCGTTCGGGGTCGCGTGGTTGGATGCGGGTGCGGGTGAGGGTTGTGCACTGAGGACGTGGTGGTTCGATGTTACCGTCGGGTCTGTATTCGGATTGTAGACGCGAAAGTCTGATGCTCGGCATCTAGAGATTTGGGAGGTTTCTGGGTCATAGATGTGGTAGTGTCTGGCGTCGATGCGGCCGAGATAGCGTCTGATCGAGGCACGTGGCTGCAGTTTGTTGGTTGGTTTACGGAGGCTGACATATCCATGCTGGCCAAAGGGTAAGAATGTGCTCACGTCTGGCGTCAGTCCTGTCCATACTGTGATAGGTGGTTTGCCGTGTGCGGCATGCGGGGAGTGATTATGGTGATCCGTGGCGGCATGAAGGGCATAATCCCATAGTTGTTCTGGTAATTGTGCAGTATGTAGTAGGGCGCGTGCTGTTTCCGTGAGGGTGCGGTTGACCCTTTCAGCAAGTGCATTTTCTTGGGGAGTATAGGGTATGGTTGGATGTACCATGATATGCTCTCTGTCGTAGAAGGTTTGGAGGTCTTTCGTTAGATATTCCTTAGCGTTGTCCATGGTGATATCTGTGATGCGAATTGTCGTGTTGGTGTGGATGCGTTCAATGTGGTGCCGTATGTGTGCTGCTGCTTCATTTTTGCGGGGTGAGACTTTGATATGTAGGAAGCGGCTGTGTTCGTCTAGGAATGTAGCGAAATATGCGTTGTTGTGGATTGACGGGGTCGGAAATGGTCCGCACACGTCCGTGTGGAGGTGTGTGCCGAGCGGAGCGGGTCGAGGGTGTCTTTTGAAAGGTGATGAGGTCTGTTTGCCGAGGGCACATCCGGTGCATGTGATGGTGGGAGGTGGGGATTGGAGTGTTTTAGGTAGTCCGATTACGAGCCCGTTCTTTGCTAGTTGATGGATTCTAGTGGGGTGGAGATGTCCTAATCGTAGATGCCAGTGGTGATAATCTCTACTGTGGGAGAGAGTTCCATTGTAGGTTTAGGTAGTGCTGGCGTGCGTCTTGTTGTGACACGCTTAGCATTGACTCGTGGGTTTGTAGTCGCCGGGATGTGCACTGTGTTGGTGCGAGTTGGGTTGTGGTTTGTTTGTTGTTGGGAAGTATATTGGAATGTGGTGTTGGCTGTGATTTCGCGACGCTGTGGTGGTAGATGACCGGAGGTGTCGCCGCGATGGTACGGGGGTGTTGGGTGGCACATTGTTGTTCTGTGTGTTTTGTTGGCGGAGTAGGAGTTGTTAAGGGAGTGTGTGGTTTCGCTGACGAAATTTTGGTTGGTTTGATTGGAGGGGGCGGTCGCCGGCCAATCTGGAATGGTTTCGGAGTTGTCGTTGTTGGTTTGTATGTGGCTGGTGGGCGACGGGGTTGGTGCGTTGGGATAGTGGTGATTTGTTTTGTGGTGGTTTGGAGTGGGTGCGGGCGCCGAAGCTAGAGCGTAGATCGAAGCGGACTGTGTTCTTGGGGTTATGTCTGGGTCGCGTTTGCGTTTGTGTCCATGTGTCGGGAGAACGTAGAGGCCATGTTGTCTTGGTGCAGTAGCCAGGATGCTTTTGGGTTGAGGTGGGGGTTGAGGTTTTGTGATGTACGCATTGTCCCGCTGGAATATGATCGTCGTTGATTCCGCCAGTTGGCTCACAGAGATGAGATTGTGAGCTGCGTTGGGCATGGCGACTGCGTACGGCAGGTGTAATGTTTGGTTTCCGTGCAGGGTGACAGTCGCCGGGCCTTCATGAGTGACCGGAGATGGTTGGCCAGAAGCAGTTATTGTGTGTGCTTTGATGGGTTTCATATTTTGTTGGGGGTGTTTGAGATGGGTTGGCGTAGCGCCAGAGTCAAGAATGTACGACGAAGAGGAGGGGGTGTTTATTGTGCTCTGTGATGGAGAATCCTGGTACATGTTTGTAGTCGAGTTGGACTGGGGGGTGGGAGGGAGGTGGTATGGTTCCGTACTGTGGTAGTTGGGGGAGGAGGATAGTGGAATCCTGGTGATGATGGGTCATGTATTGCCGTAGGATTTGGGAAGGGTTCTTGGTGGTGGTGAGTGGGGTATTGAATTTCATTTGTTTTGAGGGGCGGACGAACTTGGTTCGTTTGTTGGCGGACAAGCTTTTGGCGTGTGAAGCAGGTTGCCGTAGTATGTGTGGGTGAGCCGTGGAGTGTGCACCACTTGCCTCTATGGCCAGGCGGAGGTGGGGTAAACTGGGAGAGGCTCCTTGGCGGTTGATATGGATCAGCGTACGGTGGATGACTGTAGTGTGGTCTGGTGTGAGTATGAGATTGTCGCTGATGGTTTTGGCGGGGATGTGTATATGAGTATGGTTGAGATATTCTATTCTCTGTGCCTGTCTCCAGTGTAAGTGATGTGTCAGTAGGTGCAGCTTTTTCGTGCTCAAGTAGCATGCTGTATACCAGTGCGAGTGATGGTCGCTTGCCCTCGTGAAAGTTGTGAAAGTTTGCAAGGCTGCGGAGGAGTGGTGCCCATTCCGGTAGGTGATATAAGCCATTGATGACAAACTGAACTGTAGTCTGTTCGTCGTCAATATTCGGGAACGCCGATTGTAGCATGACGTTTCGTAATGCATCGTGTCTGTCGATATACGTTTGGATGGGTTCATTCGAGTGGTGTTTGATTTGGTCGGCTTGTCTCCTGAGGTTGGCTTCGGAGTTCTGCGGTGGAACTGTTGACATCTTGTCTCTGAGGTGGTGGTATAGTTTCGGTGTTGAGCTATTAAGTAGCGTGGGGCTTATTGTTGCTATGATGTCTTGTGAAATGTTGGGGAGTATTAGCAATCTGGCGATGGCTTTGTTTCTTGAATGCTGTAGGCGTGCTTCCGGTGTGGACGGCTCTGGGGGTTCAGGGCCTATGATGTAAGGGGATATATTGTGCAGGATCGCGTGGCTGTCGATTGTCTGACACCATTGGATCAGGTTGTGGTGCGTGAGGAGGGGAACATTGAAGTGTGGGAGAGGGGATGGTTGCTGTGGAGGTGGCGGGGATGTCATGATGGAAGGGGTTGTGGTAATTTGGAGGTATCTGGATCGGTTTTGAATGTACCTCTTGTGGCGCTGGTGTCGCGCAGTGCTTGGTGATTGTCGGTCAATGTTGGCGGGCTTCGGTTCTTTGGTGTTCGGCATCCAACGGATCAGCTGACATTGGTGGGCGGGCGGGTTGAGATCATGGCAGTGTCGTCTGGGCGCATAACCTGTGGAACTGTGATGGTGATGAGAGAGCTGGTTTCTCTTTTTATTAGGATGATGCGTGTGTCGACGGCGGTATAAATACCATTCTGTCTAGTGTATTGCTCCTTGTATTAGTGTATGTTTGCATGATCATCCGACAGGAACCGAGATATTTTACGATACTCCCAGTTCTGCCTCTAATTAATACGCCTCCTCCCTCTTATACAGATGTATACTCGGTGGCAGCAATGCGCTATCTCGTTCCCTGTCTCGCAACTTGCTGAGCAAACTGTTTCCTATCAATCCATCTACTTCCGCTCCGTTACTTCGAGCAGCACACAACACTTGCATCAACTCCGCGCAGCCCAACACTGCACCGCACTAGCACCACATCACACATCGCACCACAACTCGGCTCACAACTCTTCCGCGTTCGTACCGTCCATACGCCAACCGCCCATTGCTTCCATCCTTCCTTGCCTCCCGTTCGTGCCATTCACCTCGCCAACTGACAATCTTCTCCCCACCAGCTGCCTCAACTATTTCTATCAATCCATCATTCTCTGCTCTTTTACTTCGCTCTCCAAACCATATTAGCAGGAATACCGCGTAACGCCGTACCTCAAATCATCTCAGCTTGCGCCACTTCTCGACTTGCAACTCTTTCCTTCTTGTACCATCCATACACCCAACGCCCACCACCTCCATCTTTGCCTCTCCGTCCGTACAATTCAGCTTTCCGACTAACAATATTCTCTGTCTTCCCCTCCGCACACATTTCTAGTACCATGGATCATTCCTTCTCTCGACCAGACCACTCTGTCCCCCACCTCCGCCCGCCCCAACGCCATCCCTCCACCGTCCCATCCAGTCCCTACATCTGACCACGCCCATCAAACGACTTCTGACCCTCCCGCCGTAGCTGATTCCCCGCCCACCGAGTCCCATCACCTCCGCCAAACCCCCATCATCTCCTCACTCCACCCAGTGTCCCACCCATCTCACCCGCTTCCCCACTCCACTCCCGCATTGTCCCGCCCAACCATCACGTACCCCACAGCCCGCCGTCTTCCACGTCCCCCGAAATTCCCGCCCCAGACTGTCCTAGACTTTTCCCGAAACTACCGCACTCCAGAAAGCAAGGCCAAGCACGCCCTCCTGTCCGACAACCCAAAACAATAACGCCATAGCTCTCGTCGGCATGGGTGGCACAGGCAAAACTACTATCCTGTGCGCCCTCGGCAGACGTGTAGACGTTTTGGCAACGGTTCCCGGACGGCGTGGGTTCATTGAACTCGGTCACGACGCCAAAGTGCAGAGGCTGTGGACCAGCTGGAAGCAGATTGTCACCGACGCATTCCCAGATTTCCTCCCAAATTCGTTCAACTCACTGCAAAAGACAACACTCATGTGAACATGATGATAGAGAAACTGGTTGACCTACTCGTTCCGAAGCGCTTTCTCCTCATCTTTGACGACTTGTGGGATCTCGATCCCACTGTCTACAAGCTGGTAGACACAGCGTGCAAAGCTGTCCAGGAAATTGATGGAGGAAGTTGCAAGGTGCTGACGTCGACGAGGAATGAGGCGATAGGTCGTGTACCTACGCATGATGTGTCAATTGGAGTGAGTCCTGCAGATGCGCGTAGGGGACATGCATCGCAATTCTGTGAGGGGTATGCTGGGATCGACTGTACCAGGCTTGCGTCGTGGTCATCGGGCAATCGTGATGCACTGGACAACATCATTGACCTATGTGCAGGACTACCACTGGCACTGTGTAGCTGGATCTGGGATGCAAGAAGTGAATGGTCGATGCACAGATGCGTGTGGGTCGAATGCCATTGTGCAATACTGGGAGAGTCTGAAGCGGAGTAGTTTGAACTGCGTGATGCAGAGAGTGGAGTAAGGCCATGTGGGGCGGATGCAGCTATCCAGACGAGCTTGGGGTCGCTGGAGAGAGGGTGGAAGGGGAAAGAGCATGGGGGTGGGGGAGATGTTTCGATCGTTTTGCCGTTGTGGAAAAGCAGATGTGTGTTCCATTTTGTGTGTGATCGAGAAGATATGGGGCGTAGAAGATGTGCTGGCAGGGGTGAGGATGTTTTCGAGACACAGTTTAGTATCACTGGATGAAGATGAGGGAGGGCTAGTGATGGGGATCCGACTCCATGATCTTGTTCACGATGTGGGTGTAGAAATGGCAGAGGGGAAGGAGGGAGTACGAGGGTGGCATTGTCGGGTCGTGGATGGATACCGGGAGTCACTACGGACTAGTCAAGGGTTTGCTGAAGATCATGCATCGAATGAAAGTAGGATCGAGTACCGAGAGTGAAGAAGAAGAATGGTGGAAACTGAAGGGACAGAGAAAGACATGAGCGACAACGTGGTACGACACCTGCTCGGAGCTGGGGCGGGTGAGTGCGACGCTCAAGTTGTTGACGGATTATCGAGGGTCGAGAAGATGAATAAGGATGAAGAGCGAGCACCTTCCAGAGGTCATCGGCGAGCTGGAACTGGTGCGAAGGCATTTGGAGGAAGAAGAGAAGACGGAAATTGGAAGAAGAATAGTCAGCGATTTGGATGTTGTAGCAAGAGTAATGGAGCGTTGCATGCGCCGTATGTATGAAGAAGAATCGCAAAGAATGTACGTTTCAACATTGGGCGATTGCGCGAGTTGTGAGCGAGAGTGGGTTTGGGTAGAGCGAATATTGTGTAGTATTGAGAGATATGCGAAGCGGCCTTGGGCTCGTTGTGGCCTGGAGTGTTGAGGAGTGGGAGAAGCTTGTTGCGACGTGTACTGGAGGTAGAGGACGAGGGAGAATGCATGTGTGTGAGTGGGGGAGGGAAGAAGTGATTGTGGAGGGCGGAGGGGAAGATTTGGGTGTTGGATGGCCGAGATGGGAGGGTGAAGAGGGACTCTAGTCGGACAACCGTAGTCATATCGTGGGTGTGTATTTCGACTGCATTTCGGGGTTGATGACTCATGCGATAGAAGAGACAAGTCACGATATGGAAAGGGGTGAAGAAGTTACAATCGATACAAGCTCAAGTAGAAGACTGGAAAGAGAAGATCGGTGTATGCAAGTGTTACCGTCGTCGAGAAAGTGGTTCTGGGAACTACTGAAGGACGACTACTGGTTCTAGATACAACGAGCGGGAGAGTAGTTCGAACTGTCGCCGCGCATTCTGATCGAGTGACTTCGCTGGCAATGGGAGGAAGCGAAACTGTGATGGTGTCTGAGTCGTATGGAAGGATTCGGCATGGAATACGGCAATCTTTGACGAAAGCGGCACTGTATTCAAGGGGCTCAAAGGAATGGCGAAATGCGTAGCGTTAAGCGGTGATGGGAGGCTACTGGCCTCAGGGTCGTGGAGGATAAAAACGTTCAGCTCTGGGACGTGCAGAGTGGCGAGCAACATGGGACATCGCCTCACGAGTACTTGGGACGAGCAGATTGCGTACTGTTCAGCGCCGATGGGCGTATGTTGTATATTCTATCCACAGGGGAGAAAAGAAGGTATGGCAGGTGATGAACGGTGGCCCGTGACGTGTCACTGGCGTACACTTCTCCTTTCCGTCGCCTTTTGATCTCCGATCGGTCGGTCTGGAGATGGCCCGGAACTTCTTGTTGACGGCAAATCGAGTACAAAGTTTGGGATGCGCGACCATCGGGCAGCAGTGACAATTCGGGTCGACACATCTTCCGCACATGGGAGATTTGGAGTTTCTGAGGATGGATTGACAATGTTGACGTGCAATATCGTGTCGAGACGGATGGAGATACGCAACGTGTGTGACGTTGTCGGAGCGCATCGATCTCGTCATTTCCAGTTTTCAAATTCCACCCGTAAATCACGCGGAGGTTGGTTTTCCATATTCTCTGGCCGTATCAAACACCCAGGAAATTCGTTGTTGCATACTCCTGGGACCGCCGTTGTGCTGTTTTACATCGCCAACGCGCTGAACGGAAATGTCTTGCGTACTCTCTCTGATCTTGAGGAATGGGCGTTATCGTTAACACGCGATGAACAAGATGCTCGATCAATTTTGACCAGTTCCGGTCATTCGAGTAGCACGCCACGAGTGGGACCAATCCGAGGTGTTGGAATACTGTCGTTCAGTTCAGACAGTAATGTGATTTCAGCTTCGCAGCCGCAAACTGGGACCCGAACCCGGACCCGAACCGATCTTACAGGTATCTGACGACTGTCGAGACAAAGTCTGTGGCTGGAATGTATTGTCAGGAGAACCTACGGACGAAACACATCTGAACGGCGATATTACCGCAACGAGTAGCACCAGCTACCCCTCGCTTGGTCTGCAATGCGCAGTTTAACGGACAGTCCTTCTGTTTCCACCAAATATCAAGTACGAACACGGCCAATCGTCATTCATTATAGCCACTGTGGAGGATGGTTGCGTGGAGCCCATTACGTCGCCAATACACGCCGATTACACATATCAACAGGGCAGGGGGGTATGTGCTATGTCGATCTAATCACTGACAACACCCAACTTCCGCCGCGCAATCCCCTCCTCTTCCACTTCTCCCCGAGCCTCTGCCATCCCCGTCAACGAACCAAATCACAAATTCCGGACCTTAAGACTCTCCGACGTCTTCATAAATCATGCCGGTCCGACAAGTTTATTCATTGCTGAACCGTTGTTTGATGCACTTGTCGCCAATGGTCTCAAAGTATTCTTGAACAAGAGGGAACTACATCCCGGGCAGAATGCTCCTCAGAAAATGGACGGTGTAATGGAGACGGCAAGGATAGCAGTGGTCATTCTGTCACCGCAATTCGCTGGTCGTCCATGGACCATGAAGGAATTACTGTGTGTTTCCTACGACGCTTCAGGAGTGCTGGTGAAAGGGGAGAGTATAATCCTGTGTTCTATCGATTACGCTGGGAAGATTGTAGAAATGCACTGATGGTCACGGATGGAGATGGGAACAAAGTGCTGATGACAGAAGAATTTCTGCAACGAATTGCGTGGAACAGCGAATATGGGATGCAGACGTTGTGCAGGGTTCGGGAAATGCGGGAATTACAGGTATTGAGAATTTTGAAAATGCGACAAACGGAGGCGGAAACGAGGCTGCGGAGAAGCGGGAGACGTTTATCGGAAGGATTGTAGAGGCAGTGATGATGGCGATGGGAACGCATAGAAACGGAAACCTTGCAGGTCCGAGTAGGAGCGACGAGCTGAAGATATTTTACAGTAAAAAGTTCTGGAAGGTCGCTGTGTGTATCGGTTCTATGTAGAGTATGTGTTCAGCGTGATTGGGAGCACATACAGGTCCATTCAGAATGACAGAAAGAATCAATAACGCGATGTTGAAGAGTGGCAGTGTGGATGGGGGTGCACTCAACTCAACACTTGTTCCCAGAATTGCAACCACGATTATTCAACCATCGTTACGCAACGGCGAATCCAACGCTGTCGG
>JALQPE010001119.1:0-15102 GCA_030407315.1 Asparagopsis taxiformis | reverse complement strand
CAACCCCAACCCCAACCCCAACCCCACCCAACCCCAACCCCAACCCCTTTATACATTCATTATATAATAGATAGGTTGCCAGTCATAAACTTGCCAAAATATTATTAACTAAGTGCAAATCAATAATGAGCAACTACTGATGGTAGAAAGCATGATGATTACTACTCGATTATTATTTATGTAGGTTAAATAGGGATCTTTATTTGAACACGAAAGCAAGCCTCCCAAGATAGTTTGATTGATAGCTCTAAAATAAAGTAATAAGCCTCAAATGGTGAGTCACCCAAGTAGAAAAAAACAGAAAAATTAATGCCATACTTTAAATCTAGGGTATATCCGTCTATGGCCTTTAATTCTTAAATGTTAAACTTTGAATTTGATATCAATAGCTCTCTCTGACAACTTTGTAAGTTTTTAGAACGAAGCACTAAATAAGTTCTAAGCATAGGATAAAAATATTGATCAAAAGATGTGGAGATTTAAAGTGCAGAATTGCAAAGAGCATTATAAAAAATAAAACAATGAGAAGCTGTTTATAGACTATTCTCTGGAATAGCTGGCTCTTTCTTATTACAACACATTGCTGCGAGAATCAAATTTCTGAACTCCGCGCAACTAGCTGCTATATTTTTTACGACGATTGTGGGGCAAACTCGAGTGCTCCTTTTCGGGTTTTGCAATGTCTTCAGGAAGAATGTGTTACTACTGGTACTGGATGCTAAACGAGAAACACCACTCTTAGTGGTGAGGAGATTTGCCTTCGGTAATGCTGTATTAACAACCCAGAGAGGGCTTTTAGTAATTTTGAAGTCTTGCAATCATGTGAAATCTAGAACCAGAGACGGCTCGATGAGATAGAATAGGAAAAACTCTTCCTGATAATATTCTGGAGTTGTTTCGGAGGAGTTATTTTGCTAATTGGCACTGGATTTCTGGTGGCCTATTGCTATAGGCAATGGAAAATTAATCCTGAATAATGATTTATTGTTTCACCAATTCTTTACAATGAATCTTTTTTTGTTTTTATCTTTAGATCGATCAGATACAAACCAGATGGCTTTGTTGAATGAATAACTGTCTAAGCCACTACAGCTTAATGTTAAAATAGTTCCCTTTGGTGTCGGCGTTGACTCGGAGGATTAACATTAAATGTAATAAAGCTATTGATTTTTGCTATCAAATCATGTATTTCTTTAGTTCTTCATCGTTGTCTTCCTCTTATTCTGGTGGTTGTGGCTCTTCCTTCTCAGAAAATCCGGAAGGTGGTTTAGATGGGGATTCTGAGTCTGACTCTGATGGCTGTGGTTTCACTTTCTTGAGTAGTTTTTCTGGTCTTTCATCGTCACTGAACTGTTTCCTGTGCCTCTTAGGTTGGGGTGTCTCTTCTGAGTTGCCGTCATCGATGAAGTCTTCTTCCCCTGACTCTTTATACTGTTCTTCCATTTCCTGTTCTTCAAATTCTTCTGCCCTTTTTGCTTTCTTCTTTTTCTTTTCCCTCTTCTTCTGTGGGTTCCTTGGTTTCTTTTCCTTCTTTTCCTTTTTGAGTTTGTGGTCCTGCTCTAGGTCTTCCCATGCCCTGTTCATTTCCTCCTCCCTCTCCTTGATGGCAGCTGCGAACCTCCTCCTCCTTTCTTTTTCTTGCCTGATCCTCTCTGCCTCGCTGTCTTCCTCCTCATCGCCCATGAGTTGCTCTAGTAAGGAGTGCTCGTTGGCCCTGGCATTTTTGAGTTCTTTCAGTGTTTGTTCCTGTGCCATTTCTTCTTCCCTTTCCTGCCTCTCTCTTTCCTGGGAGGTCCTATCATAGTAGTCCAGTTTGGACTTGACAAACGGTTTCCTTTCTTCGCAGATAGCCCTAGCCTTGGTGAGCACTGCTCTCAGCCTGTCCTTAGTTTCCGGACTGTCCTCTCCCTTCATCAGTTCGTTGATGGAAGTCCTGGTGAAGAAGTAGTACACTTGATTGGCCTTTTTGAGTATCTCGTGGCTCTCCTTGGCCTCAGCTGCCGGCTTATCCTTCTGACTGAGTACCGACTCTGTCTTCTTCTCGTTTGCAAATGCCATCTGGAACCGATATTTCATGTTCTTGGGATCCCTGATAATGTTCTTCTTGATTTCCTTCAGGCACAGGTTATGCTATTCCCGAATCAGATGGATCAGTGCCATGATCTCACTGCACTGCTGAGTACTGATGTTTAACTCGCTGATTTTTTCCTTGAATCTTTTGAGCATTTCGAGTGAGTTTTCATAGTCGTCATGATAATATAGGAATATGCCCATGTTGAGGAGTATCTTGGGGATCTGGAACTATGCCTCCCTGAGCTGGTTAAAGTACTCAATACCCTGGTCATGAGTGATCCTCTGCTCAGTCAATAACAACACCACAAACACCAAGTAAGCATGCACATTGAAAGGGTCCTACTGGCACACCTTTAGACAGAAATCCCTCTTCGGACGCATAAAGTCCTTCAACACATTGAACTCCACCTGCTTCCTCATAATGGATTCATAGTCAAGGCAGAGCTCATAAAACTGAGAATATGCATCCCTATTCCTCCCCAACTGCTTCACTATTTCTTTGGCCTTACTGTCTCGGTTCGCCAGGTGGAACAGATGTGCCTTAATGTTCAGCAGTTTGTCCACTCTAAGCAGTTTAGATTTGTTCTGTTCGCAGACATTGAGCCCTTGTTCAATCTTTTCGAGGGCTGCATCAATATCACCTCTCTTGAACAGCAGGGAAGACAGTCGAACATACCCATCTATGAAGTATTTGTTGGTGGTGATGGTTTCTTCAAGTAGTTCGATGGCTGTGCTATACTCTGAACTCATTTCATGTGCTATGGCCATATTGAAGGTGGCAGTTAGTTTCAGTGACTTCTTTTTGAGTTGATCTTCATTGGTGTCTCCCGTGGCTTCTTAGTTCCCTGCTAGACACTTTTTGAGGTACTCCTTGCTTTTGTTGTGGTTGAGATTCTCCAGGTATAGTACTGCTATGTTGTTGTATAGTTCTGGTTTGATGGGTGCCCCTGTTTTGGTTAGTACACTTTCTGCTGCTAGCAGGTACTCTAGTGCTTTGGCTTTCTTGGTGTCCATCAGCAGGTTGGCATACTCGATGTGCACTTGGTAGTCATTGCGGTGGTGTTTGAGTGCTTCTTTGTAGTAGTGTTCTGGTCCGTGGACTTGTCCCTTGGCGGGTACTTTGGCCTTCAGGTAGGCCATCTGTTTCTGGGTCTCCCCCAGGTACCTGACTTCCTTGCTGGGCAGGTTGTTGAATGCATCCTCCAGCACTTTAATGGCATCCACGAAGTTCTGGTAATTGGGGTGCATGTACACCTGGGACAGTCCCAGGGAGTTGAAGTACAAGTTCTTATTGTGGGCCAGCAGGTAGTTGCCCATGGCCTTCTCCACCTCCCCGTTCCGGTGGTGCATCTGAGCCAGAATGTTATTGAACCGGGCAATGTACTACTCATGGTCATTCCTCAACTTAGGGTCAATCCTCAGGAACTTGGGCAGCCTCTCTACTGCCTTCAACCCCAACTCACAGAACTGTTTGGTCTTCTCATCATCCCCCTTCAGGAGGTAGTGCTCAGACAAGTGCAAAAGGATCAGTGGGTGCCTAGGGTTCTTGCGATACCCTTCTACCAAATATTTGAAGTATTCCTCTGGTTATTAGTTCTTGTCACTGACTACTGCCAATCCCACATATGCCTCCACGCAATCGGGATCCAGTTTGACTATTCGTCGGAAACACAGCTGAGCCAACTCGAACTTGTTCAGGAAATAGAAACAGTACCCCATTCCTAGTCTGGCCTTAGTAGGGAGGCTCTTGTTGGTCTGCAGGGCCCTTTTATAGTACTAGAGTGCCTTCTGGTAGTTCCTGCGCACAAAGTGGGTCTGGGCAAGACCCAACAGGCTCATCACCAGCAGTTCAGGGTCTTCTTTGAGGCTGTGCTCGATGACAGTTAATCTTTCCCAAATATGTTGGATGCCTTTATAATTTCACCACTGTAGTAGTGCAGGAAGGCTCTGGTCATGATGCTGCTCTTCCCAATGCTCATCTGCACCTTCTCACTCATGTTTAAGAACTTCTGGGCTTCGTTCTTGCACTTCTCAATGTCCTCGGTTCTGCTCTATTCGACAGCCTTGGCCAAACAGAGCCCCGCCAAACTGATGTATATCCTGATCTTGGCACTTTGGTAGGTGATGTCATTGAAGGTTATCTTCCCCAACTCGGACTTACTCACATAAATCAGGAACGAGTAAGCCAAACCCTTATCAGCTTTGAATAGGGTTATCTGGATTAGGGAAAATGTACACTAGTATCAATCCATTGGTCAAGGCTCAGAGACAGGGTAGAACAGTAGTCATTGAACTAGGAAAGCTCAGTGGAATCAAGTTTCTGAGGAGCACCCTGAAGGATACTCTCAAATTTGGGATTCACCATCGACTATTTAAATATTACAAATAGAGGGAGTCAACTCCTAAAGATTCTGATAACAAAAGACTAATAAAGATAGAGCAAAGACATGCTACTAACCATCATTTTTGTAACCTTATAGAGAACATTTAGTCCTCAAGGCTCTCCAAGAAATTATCAAGCCATGCATATCTTCCTACCGGGGGTTTATTCTTCTTTATGTTTCTTGGAGGGAGTTTTGTTTGAGGAAATACAAGAGTCGAGAAAAAGTATTGCTAGCTGTATCCTTCACAGTTGTATCCTTTTCGAGTTTCGAACAAAATTATATTAGGCATTACTGCCTTTCGTAGTGATTGAAAGTTGCATACTTTGGTCACTCCTAAATATCTGCATATTAAACCTATGCGAAGTATTCGTAACGATTGGAAGTTTAATATCTGAAACAGCTCTATACTGTCGAAAATCTCACATTCTACAGTAGCAAAACTCGATACTAAAGGTTAATTTTTGAATGCTTTACCACCGTACTCCCGAAAAAATGTTAAACAGGGGAAATAATGTTGCAATGGGTCTCTTTTTGAAGCATTCTTGTTTTAGGCATTAATACTGATCGGGCCTATTTCGGACTGGAGTATGGTGGGCTCATCGTCGAGGCATGAAAACATTCCTTCATCTTCTGACTGATGAGATGACTACTTTATTGAGGATACTTTTCCTTTCTGTTTTTATCCTTTTTGATACTTCGAAGTTTGATAAGAACAATTATGAAAAATGTGTCTTTATAGCTCTTTCTTTTCCTTTTTGCTTTTTTCATTTTTGGATATTGTGGAGAACGGAAAGAAAACCTGTATGAGAAGTACGTCTTCATGGGTCCTGCTTTTGGGAAATAATTGCACTCTTTCCTTTTATTGAGAAGCCCCCTGATGTCTTCGCATTAATACTTTTAATATTTATAGACAATGGGATTGGTATTTCACTATAATGAATTGATTTCTTGCAAACTAGTATTAGTTGATAAATTAATGACAACTGATCATTCCCTCATCTGTCTCCGATTGATAGGTACTTTTTAATCTTGGCTTCCTTTGAGTTTGCATCTTTTATAAAATCGAGGGTGAGTAGTTTATCTGTATTATCGTTGTAGTCTTTAAGTAAAGAATCGATGGTGGCTGATATCTTTTTGTTGAGTCCGTCCACTTTGAATTGGTTGTTGCCCCTTGCAGATGGTACTTAGTCTAAGAACAGGTATTTTTTATCTTCGTTGTCGTAAGCTATGACTAATTCTTGTTTGGCTGCCCCTAACTTGATTAGGTTTTCCATTTCTCCTTCGTTGATTTCGAAGTAGGTGATGGTGACTTGAGCTACTTTGGTCAGTTCCTTCATGAATGTCTGCCCAGAGGTGGACTCATTGGTAATTTTTGTAATGTCCATTTTTTTCTTGAGGATGACTGATAGGAGCACTTTGATGAAGTCTTCGCTGAACTGGTTGTAGTTTTCTTTCATCTGGAAGGTCCACCTGACTTTGGATCTTTTGGTCAGGAACTGCCCTATTTTGGTCCAGAGGTAGTTAACTCTCTTGAGTGACATTTCATCGAAAGCCTTATTCCCTTCCAGGATGTTGGCTGTCCTTTCTGAGATGTCCTGGAACTCATTGAGTTGGTCGTATTGAATTAGGTAGTGTAGGTATGCAAATATGAATGTCCGCATGAATGATCCTGATGAGAACAGAACACTGTCTGACCGGAACAATTTTTCACTGCGCATCCGTGAACTCTTCGATGGACTGGGGTCCCCAATTGACCGAGTTGATTCATTAATCTTCCTGTGTGAACGGGTACTCGCCAATAAGTTCCTGTTCTTTGAGGTATCTACGCTCTTAGTGTTTGCCTTGATGAACTCGTTGAATTTGTCCAGCAGCACTCTCTTCCGACTATGGCACTTGGTCATCTTCTTGTAGAAGTTGCTGATGATAGCCACATAATCGTCCCTGACTAACTCCATGGGTAACTGTCTATACTCAACCTTAATTTATTCGATATTATTATTGGCGAATAGAGTGAATTCAATAGCAGACAAGTAACAGGATCACCCGAAAATCTTTTGGCCGATCACATTGAAGAACTGGGAAGCCAACTGCTTCAACACAAACTTCAACCATTCGTTGAAGAACTCCTTTCGGGTCACGAACCAAAGATCCTTACTGAAGGGTTCCAATTTTACTGATATCCCATCCATTCTCTTCAGAACACTTTCTGTCCGATACCAGACCTGAACTCTCACCTAGTTTATCTTGAGATTCCTGAAGTAGTCGGGGATGCGCTGGCTGTACTTGAACCCGTCAGGCTCATTGGGTTTTACTACTTCCTCCTTCTACTCTCCCTCTCTCCTGCTCCCAAAGACAAAGACATCGATCTGCTCGAATGCTTCCTCAGTCATCTTGAACTTCAGTGGCATCACATTTATCTGAAGCTCAGGGTAATAATTCCAAAGAACTCTCTCGTAATGAACAGGCAGCTCATACATATGGGCGTGCAACACTGCTGCCTTACTGTTCTGAGAAGCATCCTTACTCACCATCTCGAGCATGTTACGGTAACTGCTATTAGGATCCTCCATCATATTCACCACCAGCAAGTCACTAACTTCCAGGTTACTCTAAATTTTTCCATTCACAAAACTGCTGATGTCCATCATAATTTTGCTCGATTGTACCTTCATAAAAATCTCATTTTCAATTGCCTTTAAGGAAGTAGAGCTCTTTCCCTTTTCAGGAATATCTACCTTCTTCAGTAGTATATTCATATTCTCTAAGCCGAAACTGTACTTTGCTTTGATAATTTCTTCCTTCTTCGTGTCGCTGTAAGACCATTAAAGCTTATTTTTGACACTCTATCTGCCTTTCGTCAGCATCTCCGAATACTTTTCACTATCTAATCGATCTACCTTTTCTTTTCGAGCAGTTTGGTCTGTCATTTGAATAATGAACTCAGCAATTTCTTGAAGTAAGTACTTAGTTTCAGACTCAAGTTAAACAACTCCCCTTTTGAAGACACAACGAGTTTAGTTTATTCTTTTTCCTTTGCTATCTTTACCTGCTATAGGTATGTTCTTTCGAATGTAAATTGGTTTTTCGTTATGGACATAGTTCAAAGTTGTAAAACGAACCTCATCAGCAGTTAATATCTTTAGTATTTTCAGCTATGGTAAGGAACTCACTTCAACAGGTTCAAACACCCATTGTGGAGTCAACTTTTGAATCCACATTTGAAGTTAATTGAAGTTAATCTATATGTGTCTTTTAGGATCGATGTGGTACTTATCTTATTGGTCAAAGATAGTGTTGAGTTTCACCACACTCGAGCCTTTGCTTCCCAGTATAATCTGCTTGGAATCTGTCTTCAATGCTAAAGAAATGTTCTTTACCTTTAGCACAGTCTCAATTTTTGGCACTTTTCTCTTCTTGGCCTTATTGATACGCATCACCAGTTTCACAACCCTCCTGAATCTCTCCTTTCTTGATTCAGCTCTCTTTACTACTTTTTCCGGGATAATGAATTTTTGCTCAATAATTAGGTCCTCAATGAGCTTTTCCAATGTTTTTTAGAGTTCAAGGGAAACTTCTCCTTTTAAAGATCCACACTGAAGTAGTCTTGTAACTTGAAAAGTGTTTTAACCTTCAATATAGAAGGATCGAAGAGAAAGCTGAACAGCCTTGCTCATGAGAAAGATCTGTTGAAGACTTTGAGACTTGTCGATCTCCCTTGGCAATTGATAATTGCTTCCTATTTCTATCTCTGTTCCGCTTTGGAGCTTTAATAATTAACTCATCCTCCGATACTCTCGTACAAACTATTCTGAAGTTGAATAAGGCCTGACTACCCTTCCAACTAAAGTATACAGTTTGGCTTTAAAATACTGCAGTTTCCACACTCTCCTTTGCGGTGCTATTTTAGTTCTGAGGCACATTTTATCGGCCAGTGCACTTATTTTTGCTCCTCCGCTTTTGATGAGTATCTCTAGTTCAGTGAGTTCGAATTTCCATTCTACATCTTTGATGGCGTTAATAAGTGAGAGCTAATCTCTTTATAGGCTTCTACTGGCTGCAATGTTGGCTATTTGTAGGTAGTTCATCCTTCCCGAAGCGGGGTGCTTTCATCTTCATCATCTGAGTCTGCTTCATGGAGGCCATAGATGATGAGCCAGTCAGATCTCAGTTGTTTCATTTTGGATAGGTACTCGACCAGCTATCTGCTGATGATTATCTTATTGACCAATACTTCTTCTTCTTCCATCATCTCTGCTGGCTGTTATTTTTGCCCAATGTTGCATTCTGTCATTATCTTCAGTTTCGGGGTTCGTAGACTGACCTGAAGCTCCCACCCAGTTTGAACAACTGCAGTATCTCTATGGGTTCAGTGGGAGATGGATAATGGAGTCTGACCCATTGAATCCCAAAATGGGTGTTTTCGAGCTGAGAGTTCACATGGAGAGGTCCAAGTAGCAACTACAGAGAGTCCAAAGAGTAGGGGCTTACATCAGTTAGCACATTTACGAGAGTATTGGTTTCCTTCTCAATGTTGATGCTCCAGGTGACTGAAGTGTGGAGAGTGTGCCAGTATGGAACCTTGGGTTTCCTAATTCCTCCAGATAACTATATCTCCTTTCTGCTGGCTGCTTCGTGTAACTCCTCAAATTTGGAACCCTTATCACTGTCATAGTGTTTCCTTTGCTCAAACGAGTCGACGTATGAATTAATTTTGCGTGCAATTTCCATGATACCTGAGAGGAGATTCAACCCAATGTTTACATCAATTTTGCCTATCTTCCCTCTTGCCTTCAGAAGTGTTTGGTATCATCATATATGTTGGTAGTTGACACTGAGGCTGCTTCGAGGGTGAGGTACTCCAGTTTGAATATGCTCATTGGGTAGTCCCTAATTCGGAAACTGGCATCGCTCACAGCCACCACCCCTCTAAATGCTTCAACTTTGTTGATTCTCGTGCTGCTGGTAAGCTTGGACTATGGGAAACTCTGATGTATCCATTTCTGAACTGACTACTGACTGTCATCAGCAAGATCGATGATGGGTTCATGTTCGATGGAAATGCTCTTAATCAGGAACTCACACAGTTTGAATGTCCTCTTTTTATGGTTGATGTTGCTGATGAGCTCTGCTTGGCTACCCACTTTCTTCTGCCTTGATAAGTATTCCCGAATTAGTCTACTATGGTTTAACATGGCAGTGTCAAACACTGAGTCATCCATGCTCACTGAAATATTGGAGACTTTGAGTGTTGTCAAGTTGGGCTGCTCGATTAATGAGGTGAGTTTGCTCCTTATCGACTTCAGTTTTTAATCAGTGACGTTCCTCATGTAGGCCTCATGTAGATCTCCAGGCTGTCGTATGTGTTGGCATAGTCGTTGATCCTTTGGGATATGCTGATTTCAGGTATCACTATGGATGGACTTTTCAGGTGTATCTGTGTTTTTTCTTTGTAGTTTTTGATTCCTGCATTATTGTATGGTTCGCCATCCTTCTCAGCCTTGACATAGTTCACCAGGAAAGTTGTCAGTGTCATTTTCTCGAAGGTGAGGAGGGTATGGGTGTTTGGTATGGGATAGTGTAGTTTCTTGTTGGTCTGTGATATGTGGTTCAGTTGTAGGTCGCATTTGGCCAGGGAGAAAGTGAGACCATCCAGGTACCCATTGGCTGCTGACTCCTTCTTCAGGGATAGAGTCCGTACTATGACTGTCTCGAAGGCATAGTTGAGGACTATTTTCTTGATGAACACTATTTTCTACGCTCTCTTTCCGTTAGATTGGATACCTTTATCTGAACTGATATCCTCCTCCGAATTCAGCTGCAGCAGTTGCTTGAAGAGGGTGAACCCCACCAAGTACTCAATGAGGGTCTTGTGATTCTGCACCATCAGGATGTCTTAGATGAAGATCGACAACTGCTCACTGGTACTTGACTGGTTGTACAGCAGTTTGAAGTCTGTAACCGTAAATTCCCTCAACAGCTTGTACTCAATCAGGATCTTGTTCAGTTTCAACTCATGGAATATTCCTGTATTGTTGCCTTCCTGGGTGTACCTGGCGGAGGGCAGAGTCACCCTATGCACCAGTTTGTTGATGTGCAGGTTTATCTCCACAGTCTATGGCATGTAACTGACCGATCGGTGGGCACTACTTCCTGACTCCTTGACTTACTTCTGAGGTCTTGAACTTGTCTTAGTTAAGTGGTTCTCTCTTATTTCCGGACTATCCTACTCTGGTGTCAGCGATTGTGTTACTAACTCGACGAGTGATATGGATTTCTTCAGGTGAAACTCCTCAGCTATTTTGAGGTAGGGTAAGTACACAGTCCAGTCATACTCCTCGAATTTTATCCTTGTGTTAATGATTCGGAATAGCTTCCCCAATAGTGCTAGTTCCTCCCTTTAACAGTTGACATGCACCTAGCCATGTTTGACCTCTGTTTTTCTGGCGTTGCTGCTGCTGAGTGATATGATGTTGAGATTGGGAATCTTCAGCACATCAAACACCCTCTATCGCAACTCTCCGATCTCTATGCTTTCCTAGAGGGACACTGATTTCATGACCTGTAGGTTGACTTCTCTGATGGTGAAGTCTCCCTTGGCCACCACTATCTAGTTGAAGTGTAGGGTGGCATTGGCAATGTTGGAGAGGTACTCTAGGGTGTCGAAATCATCAAAGTCCGGTTCGTATAGATCCTTCAGTACTACCTCTATTCTATTTATCTTCAGACTGACTGTGTTCTTTTCTTCTTCCATGCTTTCTTGATCCCTTTCTGTTTCCTTGGGTTCGAATGTGAGTTCTTCTACTATCTCCATGATGTCTGGGAAGTCTTCTGGGATGGCATTGACTCGGATGTTGCCGACTTGCAGGTTGGCTGTGAGTTTCCTGAGTGACTCTTCGAGGGAGAAGTTGAATGGCATCATTAGGGACAGTTGGAAGTCGTCCACCTGGCAGATGGGTTCCTCGATGTGTTTATAAGTGAACACTTCCAGTTTGCCAGCATGGATGTGGAACTCCTCTTCCTGTCCATTTTTGATGAGAACCTTGATATGGATGGTGGGGATGGTGCAGGTGTACTCGGCCAGGCATCTCATCATGACCATCATTCTGCATGTCTCTGTATCTCCCCCGAACTTGATGTGTTCTTTGGGTATCTGTGCTACCAGGACTACATCTGTGCCATCCACCCTGACTTCCAGGAACTGTAGTACCATAATTACGAAGAAGTATGTGAATGCCTTTAATATGACCCCCACCTTGTTGGATTCCTTGGATTACTACTATTTTGAGTTCCCCTTATACGATGGTTCCCTGAATGTCTTCATGTAGTTGTTGATGAGCCTGCCAATCATCTATGCGTCTAGGTTGGAGAGCAGAGGGGCCTCCTGCAGCCCATCGACCATCCGGATAGAGTTCAGTGGGAATGCCCTCCTGCCCAGGAATACCTGCACCTGCTCGGCATGCAGGATCACCTTCAGGGAAGGGGATAGTCTCAGAGATACCCTAATCTTAGGAACACTCACAGTCAAGTGCTACAGACCCCACTTGTCAGTGTTTATGTGGCACAGGATCTTCATCCAGCACCAAGGACTCTTCATCCGAATGCGGGCAAAGGAGAAACCCAACAGGCGAGTCAATATCAACGACAGCAGTGAAGGAGCCAAAGCAACCATCAAGGTCAACAACACTGCCAGCAGCAACAATATGCTCATTCCTATAGATAACAAGTATAACAATTGAAGACGAATCATCATTGAAAAAGAGTTCAAAACAGACAAAAAAGAAATATCAAAGGCACTCAGATGTCACCCTCCACCGAAGAAGAACTAGTACGGGACACATCGTCCACCATCGATACAGCCTTCTCAGAGAAACTCTTAGATCTGTACCTCCGAACCTTCTTCTCTGTTCGGGGAACAAATATGGTGCGTTAATCGTCTTCAGCATCATCATACCGGTCAACACGATGAAGCATAAACAGGTCAGATTCCGATTCCTGCTTTTGGCTATCTTTCTAAATTTGTTCAGCTGCGTGAGTATTTTATTGTCCGACTATGTCCGAAACTATAACCTACAGCGTCTATTCATCTTCAATGCTTATGTGGGGGTTGGGTTCAGGACTTCGCTTAGGGCTGAGATCTGAGTCCAGGATGGCTTCCTTATCGATGAGGAATCTCAACAGTTCTTCTTTGTTGAGTTCCCTTTGTTTTTCTCTTTACTGCTCTTTGAGGTCTATGTAGTGTGACCCTCTGAAATTGATTCTGACTGGTTATTGTATTTCTGGTTGTTCCCTGACCAGTGTTTCCAGTGAGCATGCTGGATGTGCAGGTGCCTTTTCGTTGATGGTGACCCAATACTCGAGTTCTTTATCTTTAGTTTTGTGTTTTTCTTCTTATGTTCCGGAGTGTTCTTCCCTCTCTTTGACCCTGATGGTGACTTTGCTGAGTAGCCTGCTGAGTGGGAAGCATCTGGTTTCTGTGACTGACTTGAGGGTGCTTTCCCAGGCTGATATTAATTCCTTGAGTTTGGAGTCTGAGTCCACTTTGATGGTGATAGGCAGTGCACTTTTGGCTATTTTAAACAGGAGGAGGGGATCCCACCTGATGGCCAGAATGTGGTCAAATCTGCCACTCCGGATATTCTCCAGAGAATTGAGTTCCAGCCTGCTCCCTATCTCCATGGGGATGACGGTCTCAGGGAGGTTGAGTTCCTTGGCGATGATGCCCAGAGTACCGACCAGTGACCCACTTTACATCAGATCCTACCACCCCTCCAAGTCAGAGCCATAGGACACACTCAACCAGGCACAATCCAAGACCGGCTTAGTCACTGCATCCATCTCCCTAGGCGAACCCAGGGGCTTCGTAAAGAAATCAGTGATAATGCTTCGCTTCTTGGACTTCAACTTTGTCAGCTCAGGGGGAAGACCAGTAGAGCCCTTAGGCTTAACAAACCCAGGTAACCACCCAAAACAACAAGATTCGAAAAACTACTCCTCCTGAATCCTAGCCCCATAAAGGTCTTTTGTGCTAGCCATCTGTTCGCCCGATATCACTAATTATTATTCAATTTATAAAAGGAGCACACCCAAACCCGATCTTAAAATTAGAAAGACTCCAGATAAATTTCCGATGCCTATCTTGACCATATCAAGCACAACTTCTCTCAACCACTTCCAATTGGGCCGATTGTGGGACTACTGCCACTTATTTATTTGGATTGCCAATTAAATTGATCAAAACTATTCTGTTCGGGGGTATCAACAATGGAGCAGAGTCGGAGTGTTCAATTGTTGAAATGAACTCTTTTTACTAGTTTTTTAATATCAAGGTCGCTTTGGGCATTCTAAAAGTTCAATATTTGTATGCCGATATATAATTAGAAATGGTTGGATGGTTCGGGGTCATCACAATTAATATCGATATTGGTATTCTTTCTATGTCAGGCAATTCAAGATTATTATAATCAGACTCAAACCGATCTCAACCGGGTACTAATTTGCAGTTAGAGATGGAGGACACATAGGCAATGAAGATGGACATAATGTTCCATAGTGCTTTCCAGCGTGTGCAGAACAAGTACGTATTCCTTATAGTCCTGAACATACTTAAGGACCTACTATTGATAGTGTTTATGGCGATTGACTACACGGTGGCTGACCCATCTGTGGGCATCATTACGGTATTCCTGGGTGTGGCCATCGCCATAACAACTCTCAATGTCCTGTACTTGATATCTTACTACTGCTCAGTCGTAACTGATTAGAGGCTGGTCAGGGATATCGCCATTCAGTGCAACCATGCAGTCAACTAACCATAGACTCCGGGATTCGTCAGCAGCAAGATGTACAATACGGAGCAGGGCACCCTGATCACCGATGAGGGGTTGACTCCTTAAATTAGGGGTCGATATGAGAGTATTACTGAGAGTATCATTGACCAGTACTTGATTACAACATCTCCTGGTTTTGACCGTGTGGGTGCTCTCATTAAGATGCTCTCCTTCGCTATGTTTGTGTTTGGGATAGTGTCTCTGAGTATTGGTTCCCCTAATACTGGTGAGTTGGTGGTGATCATTATCTTCTTGGTTCTGTAGATGTTCGCCCACATCTTTACTATTCTGATTCTGTTGTTGATTGTGCTGTCTCCTTTGATCTGCTGTGTGGCCTGTTTCGTGATATGCTGCTGTTCGACCCAGAACTAGGCCACCCTGCCTGAGGAAGTCAGGGCTACTCCTGCTATGATCAATGAGGCTGGGAAGGACTGTTCAATCTGCTACCAACAGTTCAAGGTGGATGACTCAGTGATTCAACTCAGGTGCTCCCCCAAACACATGTTCCACTCAATCTGCATCAACGGATGGACCAAGGTCAAATCACAATGCCCCATCTGCAGGAAAGGACTATCAGGAGAAGAGTGAAGGAAGGAAAGATAATAGGGTGTCACTATAGGGATGACTATAGGGTATCACTGTTAGATTCAATACACATATCTATCCATCATTATATTCAGATATCACGTGGAAAGAAAGATAAAGAGAGATAAACAGACCAATGAACACGATAACACAGGTACTCATAGTCACACTCATTGCACTCAAGGTCAACTCCATCAGGGGTTGGGGTTGGGGTTGGGGTTGGGGTTGGGGTT
>JALQPE010001118.1:0-21510 GCA_030407315.1 Asparagopsis taxiformis | reverse complement strand
GGCGGTCGTCGTGAACGAGGACGATGCGCTCGGTGTTCAGTTGGCGCGGTTCTGCCTCGCGGATGCCGTGCTACCGTTCGATGGGCGGCGGCCGGGGCGGTCGACGGTGGCGAACTCGACGCGGGCCGCGCGCGCGCTGCGGGCGGCAAACGCCCGTCGGTCGACGCACTGTTGCAGCGGCTCGAGCAGGAGTTCGCCCAGAGCGTCGGGCGTGAGAGCGCGGTCGCGCGGCTGCTGCGATTCGAGAGCGAGAACCCGGCCCTGCAGACCCTGCAGGACCCTGACACGGGTTGTTCGACGGGCCCTACGCGACGTGGAAGCTCGACGAGGAGTGGAAGCGCAGCAAGCGGTTCCATCAGCCGCTCTCCTTGGTGTTGCTCGATCTCGGGGATGACATCGGTGACCTCGGTGAGGCCGCCGATCGCAGGCGGTGCTCGCGGATGCCGCGAGCGTGTTCCTCAACGAGTGCCGGGACATCGACGTGCTGTCGCGGTTCACACCGAGCACCTTCCTGTTCCTGCTCCCGGGTACGGGGCTCGACGGTGCCGAAATCCTCGCGCAGCGGATGATCGAAGGGCTGCGGCAGCGACTGCCGGCCGGGATGGTGGGGGGCTCGCGGCTGGCGTCGCGACCGCCCCGCACAGCGAGATCCCCGATCGCAGGCGTTCTTGACGGTCGCCGAGGCGTGCCTGCAGCGCGCGCGATCGGCCGGCGGGGGTGGCCAAGTCGCGACGACTTGGCAATAGTCGGCCGTCGTTCGCAAGAGCAGGCTGACAGGCGGCGCCAGAGGCGCTGTCACCGCGCTATGTTCGACCGCTTCATCAGTTGGCGAGGGCTCGTAAGGCCCTGCAGGAAAAACGCTTCGAGGATGCCCTCCAGCTCGCGGACGATCCTCTGATCCGCCGCACCAGGCGGGCGGAAGACGTCCGTAGCAAGGCCAGGGCCGCGTTGCTCGAACGCGCCGATCAGCGGCTCGACGCCGGCGATCTGCGCGCCGCGGGAGCGATCCATCCACCAGCGGCTCCGCGCGCACGCGGAGATGCGGCAGTGCAGTCGCTCGCTCGGCGGCTCGAGGCCGGCGAGGCCGCGGCGCGCGAGAACGACGCGGCGGCGCAGAAAGGCGCCGAACGTGCCCGCGATCTGGTTGGCAAGGGCGAGCTCGTTGCCGCCCAGGCCGCCTTGACGGCGATGCCTGGGTGGCGCGCCGCGCGACGGGCTCGAGCAGCAGCTGGCCGAGCGCCAGCGCCACGCCGCGGAGCAGTTGCAGGTTGTCGAGCGGCACTTGAAGAAGGGTCAGGTCGACGACGCGTGGCAGGCCTACGCGCAGGCTGCGGCGCTCGATCGCGACGCGGCGGCGACGGCGGAGGTCCGCGACCGGTTGCGCGACGCGACGGCGAGCGCGGCCGCCGACCGACTGCTGTTGCACGTCAGGAACGACGATCTCGAGAGCGCGTTCGCGGAGCTGGGTAGATTGCGCGTTTGCGCTCGCCGGCACCGACCGTTCGCGCCGCGGGGCCGCGACGCTGGCGGGGCTGCTGGCGACCGCCAGCGACGATGCCGAACAGGACTCCGCGACGACTGCCGACCCGGTGGGCGAAGCAGTCGAGGCGGTGGATCGCGGTGACGACGCGGGCTCGGCGGCGTTGGATACGCCGGCGCCAGAACCCAAGTCGCCACTCGACTCAGAACCCGTGTTCGCTGAGCTCGCGCCGCTGAAGAAGCCGTTGGCGAAGCTCGAGGCCGCGGTCCTGAGCCAGCTTCGGCAGGCGACGGCGATTGCGCCGGTGGCGCGGCTGGCCGATGCCGCGCAGCGGGCCGGATACGTCCCGGCCGAGCCGACGCAGAGTCTGCTGCAGGCAGCCCGGCGGGCGGCGCCGGCGGGCGGCGGCACTGCCACGGCGGATGCGGCCGCGATCGTCGCGCTGCGGGATGCGGCCGCGAGCGGCGGGCTGCAAGAAGCTGGCGGCCGCGGTCGATCGTCGCGCCGAGCAGCAGGACGACCTCGGCAAGAAGGTCGAGGAGGCGCGCGAGCTGATGGCGGGCGGTGACCTCGATTCGGCGCGGGAGCGCCTGACCGAGGTGCTGGCCCAGGAACCGCTGCACGAAACCGCGCGTCGCGAACTCGAGATCGTCGAGCAGGGCCTTGGCGAACTCGGCAGCCGGCTCGCGGCGGCCCGTGCCGCGGCGAAGGCCGGCCGGCTCGGCGAGGCCTGCTCGCTGGCGCTGGCGCTCGGCTCGACGGGCAGTCTGGGCAAGGAAGCGCAGTTGCTGCTCACGGACGTGCGCGCCCGCATGGCGCTCGTGGACCGCGGCCTGGACGAGGTTCGCGCGACCCTGCACGGCAAGGCGGCCGGCAGCGCGCAGGGCGTGCAGCACGCCTCGCGCGGCTCGAGGAGCTGCGTAAGGTGCAGGTCGACCACGAAGAACTCACTCGCGTGATCGCCGCCGTCGAGACGGAGATCGGTGGTCTGCAAGCCTGCGATCGCGCCGCGGCGGCGCTCGACCGCAGCGAGCTCGAGACCGTGCGGACCGCGGTGACCGAGATCGTCGCGCAGCGCGGCGATCTGCTCGTTCCCGAGCGGCTCGATGCGCGTTTGCTGACCCTCGCGGATCGCTGCCAGCGGCACGGCGAACGGGCGCTGGCCGGCGGCCGGGGCCACGATCTCGATCGCTGTGCCGCCGTGCTCGAACAGCTCGCCGTCGTCGGCTCCGACTTCACCGCCACGGTCGGTCGCTGGCGCGCCGAGGCGCAGGATCGTGCCGCCCAGGCCGCCGCGAAGGTGGCTGCGGCCCAGGAGCGGCTGTCGGAGCGCGACCTCGCGGCGGCCGACGAGTTGTTCGACGCGGCGCAGGGTCTGTGGGCCGAAGCACCGCAGGTTCGCGCGTTCGAGGAACAGCTCGGCACCGTCCGCCGGCAGCACGACGCGATCGAAGAGGTCGCAGCGCTGACGGAGGATCGCGACTACCAGGGCGCGCAGGCCCGGCTCGCGGCGATGCCGCCGACGCCGGCGCTGCTGCGCACCCGGATCTTCGACATGAAGCAACAGCTCGCGCGGGCCCAGGGCCTCGAGGGTGCGTTCCTGATGCGGGTCGACGAGGGCGGCGAGCACCTGGTGCTACGCGGCGAGACGGTTTCGATCGGCAACCTGCGCCAGAACCGCGCTGATCTGCCGGTACTTGCGAACATCGCGGGCACCCACGCGACGATCCGGCGCAGCATGTCGTTCCACGGCGGCATGGAGGATCAGGTCGTGGCCGAGGACGGCGAGGTCCGCGTGGCGGGTCGCAAGGTCAAGAAGCACAAGCTGAGTTCGGGCGACAAGCTCGAGTTCGGCCCGTCGCTCACGGCGGTCTACGCGCAGCCGACACGGCGGTCGCTGACGGCGGGGCTGACGCTGCAGGGCGGCTTCCAGGTCGGTGGCACCGAGCGGATCCTGCTCATGAAGGACCGCGGCAAGGATGGTCGCATCCTGCTGGGGCCGTCGCGCGACGTGCACGTGCGGGTTGGCTCCGCCACGGCCGAGGTGGAGGTCTTCGCCGCCAGCAACGGGCAGATCCGCGTCGCGTGCGCGGAGGCGGCACGATCGACGGGAACCCGTTCAAGGGCGAGCACCCGGTCGACGCCGGTCAGGTGGTCACTGCGGGTGGGATCTCGTTCGTGCTGCTGCCCTGGCGGCCCTGAGGCAGCTCCGCGCTGGCTGTCCGCGGGCTCGGGGGCCGCGTCGGCGCTTTCCCACTCAATCGACCAGTCCCCGGGGTAGGTGGTCGTATGCGGTGGAGCGTAACAAGATCCCGGGCGAAGAATCCTCGAATACCGCGAGTCGGGCACCGTAGAGGCTCGCGGAGGTCCCAATGCTCGCAGCCCTCATCACCGCTACCCTGACCCTGTCGCCCCAAGGCCCGACCGCCGATCGTCTCGATCGCGAACTCGTCGCGGCGGCGGTCGCGGTGCGTGGCGAAACCGAACTGAGCCCGGCCGAGGCCTACGCTTCGGCGAGTCGGGCGGCGACGGCGCACATGCGCGTCCGCTGGGAGGAGCGCACGCAGCGCGCGGTCGAGCTACGGCGGCCGTTCTGGCTGCCCGAGCTGCTCGTCGAGCACCGCATGCAGCGGTGGCTCGCCGACCTGCCCATCGAGCAGATCACCAAGGTCGTGGATCGCGAGGACAAGGAACGCGTTCACGAGTTCGGCAACAGCTACCAGACCACGCTTTGGGTGGCCGAGGAGCCGCGCAGCGTGAAGCACGGCGAACGCCGCCTCCGCGCCGAGCTCAAGCGCCTCGAGCGCACGACCGCGGTCAAGTACGGCGGCATCGCCGCCGGCTGGGCCGTGCTCGCGTTCCTCGTCGGTTGGCTGGATCGCCTGTCTCGTGGCTACATGACCGGGCGGCTGCGGCTGCTGGGCGTTCTCTGTGGCGCGGCTTTCCCGGCCGTGCTCTTCGTCGGGTAGAGTCCGGAGAACGGATCCATGGAGGCACCCCGCATCGAACCCGAAGGCCAGCCCCAGCCCGAACGCGTGGACTGGGAGGCCTTCTACCAGAACTACCGCAAGCCCGGCTACGTCGCCGGGTTCGAGATCGTTCACAAGCTCGGCGGCGGGATGTTCGGCTCGTCTTCAAGGCGCGGAAGGAATCGATCGGCAAGGACTACGCCATCAAGTTCCTCAAGGTCGATGACGAGACCGTGCGTGACGCCGTTGCGCGTGAACTCGAGACGGTGCGCTTCTTCGCGCAGATCGATCACCCCAACCTCGTTTCGATCGAGGACAAGGGCATCGTCGACGGCATCCCGTTCCTCGTGATGAGCTACGCGGGCAGGACACGCTGCAGAAGCGCCTGCAGAACGATGGTCTTGACCGCGACGACGCGCTGCGCATTTTCGCGCAAGCCGCGCGGGGCGTGCAGGCCCTGCACGAGCACTCGCTCGTGCACTTCGACCTCAAGCCGGCGAACATCTTCCTCAAGGGCGACGTTGCGCGCGTCGGCGACTACGGGCTCAGCAAGCTCGTGAGCGAATCGCGCAACTCGCTGAGCTTCAGCCGCGGCACGCCGTACTACATGGCGCCGGAGATGCTGCAGCGGCGCGGCGACAGCAAGAGCGACATCTACTCGCTCGGCATCATTCTCTACGAGTGCCTCTACGGCGACGTGCCGTTCCGTGGCGACTCGGAGTGGGAAGTGCTGCGCAAGCACGAGCACGCCGAGCCGGAGTTCCCTGCCGACAGTCGGCCGGGCGATCGCGCGATCGTGCGACGCTGCCTGGAGAAGGATCCGGATCAGCGCTTCGGATCCGTGGCCGAACTGCTGCGCGCGCTGCAGGCGCCGGTCGCGCTCGGAGAGAGTCTGGTGTTCGACCAGGCGCCGCCGGCACCGCCAGCGCCCGCCGCCAGGATGGCCGCGCCGCCGCCGCCGCCCGCTGCGCGCGCGATGCCGACGCCGCCACCTCTGCCCGCCGGTCGGCTCGCGACGCCTCCCGCGACACCGCCCGCGCCGCCGCCGATCGCAGCCGCCGCGCCGGCCGGTGCGCCGCGCGATCCCGCCGCGAGCCCCTACGGCATGCCGTGGCGCGAAGAGCCGCGGCGGAACGGCCCCGTCGCCTGATGGTGCGCGGCGTGTTCGGCATCATCGACCTGGTGATCTTCCTCGTGATGCTGCCGGTCCGCGCGGTCAGCGCGTTCACGGGTCGCGGGATCGTCTGCTGCTGCGCCTGCCGCTGCGACTGCTCGCGGCCGTGGCACAACTCGTCGGCCTGCTGGTCGTCGCGGGGCTCGTGCTGCTCGTCGTGGTCACGATCCTCAACCTCGTCGGCGCGCTCTGACGCCGCCGGCCGGGGCCGCCCCGCATCGCGAGCCAAATGGCGCTGCGGCGGCGTCCGGCGGGTATAGTCCTTCACCCTCCGATGAGCGAACGAAGTCACGATCTCAGCCGCCTGCAGGCGATGGACGAGTCGGCCTGGACCGAGCTGCAGAACGACTACTACCGTCGCGTCTACTTCTACGTGAAGCGCTACGTCGCGGATCACCAGAACAGCCGAGGACCTGACGCAGGATGTGTTCCTCGGCGCGGTACGCGGGATCGCGGGATTCGATGCCAACTACACGCTGGATCAGTTCCTGTTCGGCATCGCGAAGAATCGCGTCATCGATCACTACCGCAAGCACAAGATCGCGCTGATCCCGAGCAAGTCGGACGGCGATGCCGACAAGAGCCAGCTCTGGCTCGAGAACATGCCCGAGACCGCCACGCCACAACCGAAGGACAAGGTCGTGCAGTCCGAGGACGGCGGCCGGCAGCGCAAGGTGCTCGCGGACATCCTCAAGGACATGGTTTCGGAACTGTGGTCGGCGGGCGAGTTCCAGAAGCTGATGGTGCTCGAGTACCTGTTCGTGCTGGGTGGCCGCAACAAGGACGCCGCGACCCGGTTTGGCATCGCGGATGAGAAACACGTCGCGGGGATCAAGTTCCGCGCAGTCGATCGGCTGCGTGGTCTGGCCCGTCAGCACGACCCGAACCACTCGCTCTTCCTGGGCCTCTGGCAGCCGGGGGCACGATGAGTCACGACGAACGAGATTTGCGGCCGATCCGGATGCGGCCATCGACCCGCACCTGACGTTCACGGTCGCCACGGTCTGGCGCGAGGAACGAATCTCGTGCCCGCACCCCGACGTGCTCCAGAGCTACCGCCAGGGCGGGCTCGATGGGGGGGCGGCCGAGTTCGTGAAGTTTCACCTCGAGGAGAGCCAGTGTCCGTATTGCAACGCGGTCATGGCGGATCTCGAGGCGCGTGA
Source organism: Asparagopsis taxiformis (assembly GCA_030407315.1). Classification (NCBI taxonomy): domain Eukaryota; phylum Rhodophyta; class Florideophyceae; order Bonnemaisoniales; family Bonnemaisoniaceae; genus Asparagopsis; species Asparagopsis taxiformis. Next base: position 14,724 of record JALQPE010001118.1, on the reverse strand, counting down.
CAGCGACGCGAAGTCGGCGGAGCTCGAGGACCTGCGAGATCGGCTGCTGCGCTCGACGGTCACGGCGCTGCGCCAGACCCGCGCCTGAGCCGGGTAGCCCGGGTCTCTGGAGCCGGGTAGCCCGGGTCGCCAGAGCCGGGCGTTTCGCCCGTTCGCATGGCCGAATCCGCTACGGCCGAAAAACCACCGCGAAAACCGGGCCGGCCGCGAATAGTCCGGCGGGGTCCTCGCAAGGGTCAGGTGGCGCCGAGAGCGGTGCCCGACACAAGCGAGAACGATAATGATCCGCAAGACCTTCAAGATGGCGCTTCTGACCGGTGCGGTGCTCGGTGGAGCTGGGTTCCTTTTCTTTGGCACCGCCTTCCCGAGTTACGTCAGCACGATGGCGTCGTCCGTCCGTGAGACGGTCGAGGCCAGGTGCCGATCGACCTCGAGATCAACGGGCCGAGGGTTGATCCAACAGATCGACCCGCAGATCGAGACCTGCAAGCGCGACCTCGCCCGCAGCGAAGTCGAGCTCGAAGAGCTGCAGCGTTCGATCACCGACCTCGAAGAGACGGTTGGCCTCGAAGAACGCAAGCTCAAGCGCGGCGTCAAGCTGCTGAGCTCGACCGAGGGCGTCGCCCTGGCCGCCGACTTCGGCGCCCGTCGTCGCGTCAACCTCGACCTGGCCCGCACGAAGGATAGCTACGTCAACAACATGGCGATCCTGAAGACCAAGCGCGCGCTCGTCACCCGGCAGACCCGGGCCGTCGACGCCGCGAAGCAGAAGCTGCTGGCCGTTCGGACCGAACGCGAAGCGCTCAAGGACCAGATCCGTTCGCTGAAGACGCAGAAGCACGAGATCGAGGCCCTGGCCGCGAACAGCGATCGCTTCGACCTCGACAGCACGGCTTTGAGCCAGGCCAAGGAAGTCATCACCAAGGTGCGCAAGCGCCTCGACATCGCCCAGCGCGTGCTCGAGAACGACATGTCGTTCCACGGTGAAGACCCCAGCGTGGCCATGCAGAGCAACCGCAACGTGGTGCAGGAGATCGAAGAACTCTTCGCCGCCGAGTCGGCCGACGCCAACGTCATCGAGATCGAGGTGCCGAGCACGCGCCGCTGAGCGCGCGCCGGTAGCCAAGAGGAGACCCCTTCGGGGAGAGAGAACTCGGCCCCGCAGTCGCGGGGCCACCGCCAGAACGGCAATCCTGGGCTTCGCCCGGGGTGCCGTTCGGCGGTTTTGGGCCGCGGGATCCAAGGGCTCGAGGCGCGGCGCCGGGGATTGCGGGTGGGGGATTGCAGGAACGGCCGCGCTCGAAGTCGACTCGGGCTCGTCTGCTCGCTAACCTGCTCGGCCCGAACCCATGAATATCCACGAGTACCAGGCCAAGCAGCTCTTGGCGAAGTTCGGTGTGCCGGTCTCGCGCGGCATCCCGTGCACGACGGCCGACGAGGTTGGCAAGGCGTTCGTCGCTCTCAACGAACCGCTCGCGGTCGTGAAGGCGCAGATCCACGCGGGTGGTCGCGGCAAGGCCGGCGGCGTCAAGCTGGTGCGCAGCGCGGACGAGGCGATCGCGGTGGCGAAGGATCTGATCGGCAAGACGCTCGTGACGCATCAGACCGGCCCCGAGGGCCGGGTGGTTCGCACGCTCTACGTCGAGGCCGGCAGCGACATCGATCGCGAGATGTACCTGGCAGTGCTCATGGATCGGGCGGCGGCGGCGCCGGTCGTGATCGCGGCGGCCGAGGGTGGCGTCGACATCGAGGAGCTCGCGGAGACCAAGCCCGAGGCGATCGCGCGGCATCGCGTGCATCCGGTCAAGGGCTGATGCCGTTCCAGGCGCGGGCGCTGTGCAAGCACCTCGGCCTCTCGGGTGACCAGGCCAAGCAGGGCGGCAAGCTCATCGCTTCGCTGGTGAAGGCGTTCATGGCGAGCGACTGCTCCCTGGCGGAGATCAACCCGCTGATCACGACGAAGCAGGGCGAGGTCAAGGCGCTCGATGCCAAGATGGGCTTCGACGACAACGCGCTGTTCCGTCACAAGGACATCGTCGAGCTGCGCGACCTCAACGAAGAGGATCCCAAGGAGGTCGAGGCCAAGAAGTTCGACCTCAGCTACATCGCGCTGACTGGCGAGATCGGCTGCATGGTCAACGGCGCGGGCCTCGCGATGGCGACGATGGACGTCGTGCAGCAGAAGGGTGGCATGCCCGCCAACTTCCTCGACGTCGGTGGCGGCGCCACGGCCGAGCAGGTTACCAACGCGTTCAAGATCCTGCTCAGCGACGAGAACGTGAAGGGCATCCTCGTGAACATCTTCGGCGGCATCATGCGCTGCGACACGATCGCCGAGGGCGTCATCACGGCCGCGAAGGAAGTCAACCTCAGCGTGCCGTTGGTCGTGCGTCTCGAGGGCACCAACGTCGAGCAGGGTCGCAAGATGCTCGAAGAATCCGGCATCGACCTGCACACCGCGTCGTCGCTCGACGAAGCGGCCGAGAAGGTCGTCGCCGCCGTCCGTTAAACCGCGCGAACCAAGAGGAACAACCGATGAGTGTATTGATCGACGGCGACACCAAGATCCTCTGCCAGGGCTTCACTGGCGGCGCGGGTCTGTTTCATTCCAAGAACTCGCTGGCCTACGGCACCAAGGTCGTGGCCGGTGTGACGCCCGGCAAGGGCGGGCAGGAGATCGAGGGCGTGCCGGTCTACGACACGGTCGCCGAGGCCAAGGCGGCCACGGGCGCGACGGTCTCGATGATCTATGTGCCCGCGCCGTTCACCGCGGATGCGATCTGCGAGGCGGTCGACAGCGAACTCGACCTCGTGGTCACGATCACCGAAGGCGTGCCGGTCGCGGACATGGCGTTCGTCACCGACTTCATGAAGGGCAGCAAGACGCGGCTCGTCGGGCCGAACTGCCCCGGCGTGATCACGCCCGTGACCGCGGACAGCGGCTGCAAGATCGGCATCATGCCGGGCCACATCCACCGGCCGGGTCGCGTCGGCATCGTGTCGCGCTCCGGCACGCTGACCTACGAGGCGGTGTGGCAGGTGACGAGTGCCGACATGGGGCAGTCGACCTGCATCGGCATCGGCGGCGACCCGATCAAGGGCATGGACTTCATCGAGTGCCTGCAGCTGTTCCAGGACGATCCGGACACCGACGGCATCATCATGATCGGTGAGATCGGCGGCACGGCCGAAGAAGAGGCCTGCGAGTTCATCACGCAGTACGTGAAGAAGCCGGTCGTCGGTTTCGTCGCGGGCGCGACGGCGCCGCCCGGCAAGCGCATGGGCCACGCCGGCGCGATCATCAGCGGCGGCAAGGGCACGGCGAAGGACAAGAAGGCCGCGATGAACAAGGCCGGCGTCCACGTCTGTGACACGCCGTCGATCCTCGGCGAGACGATGAAGCAGGTGCTCGGCGCCTAGTCTCCGACAACCAACTGCCCATGGCCGGCCTCAAGATCCCCGGCGGCGTCGATGAACTGTTTCGGCAGGTCACGCCGCTGTTCCTGCTGCTCGTCATCGGCATCGTCGTGTTCGAGCCGTGGGTGCCGGGCGGCGACTGGCTGCGTGGTACGTTCGGGGACGACATCCTCGTGCGCGGCGCGGTCGCGGCGTTCGGGCTCTACATCCTGTTGCTGTGGGGCGAGACCCTGCGGCTCAACGCGCTGCTGAGCAGTGTGCTCAAGGCGTTCAAGGAGCACGGTGCCGGGGGCGCGGGGGCGGCGGCTGCCTCCGCGGCCCGCAACCCCAAGGCCCGGCTCGAAGCGGCCAAGCTGCTGATCGCGGCGTTGAGTTCCGACGACGCCGAGGTGCGGGCGACTTCGCACCACAACCTGACCCGGCTGGCGGGCAAGGATCTCGGCAAGGACCCCGGACCGTGGCGCGAGTGGCTCAAGGCCGAGGGCCGTCAGTCGTCCTGATGAGGACTTGATGGGCCCCGTGGCAGCGGCGGCGGAAACCGTCCCGACGGCGAAACTCGGCGTCCGGGACCGACGTTGCCCTTCCGTTCCGCCGCGGACGGCGTAAGGTACATCGCAACATGATCGGTTTCGGACTCCCCAACGTTGGGAGTGGATCATCATCCTGGTGGTGATCCTGCTCCTGTTTGGCCACCGGCTTCCCGGGATGGCCAGGTCGCTCGGGTCCGGCATCACGGAGTTCAAGCGCGGGCTGAAGGACGGCAACAAGGAAGGCACCAAGGAAGGTGCCGCTGAAGGTGCCCAGAGTGCCGCTGGCGGCGCGGACAAGCCCGCCGCATCCGATGAAGGCTCGGCTTCGAAGAGCTGAGTGTCGCCAGATTCATCGTCTGCCCTGACTCACCGTGACTGATACGCTGCCACTGCACGATCTGACGGCGCTCGTACGCCCGCAACTCGACCGACTCAACCGCGAGCTCGTCGAGGATCTCGCACCCGGCCATCGCGAGATGCTGCCGCTGATCGAGCACGTCGGCGGCTACCGCGGCAAGCAACTGCGGCCCATGCTGACGTTCCTGTCGGGCATGGCCGTGCGTGGCGCGACGCATGGCGGCGGGCTCGGCGACGATGTCGTCACGGTCGCCAAGGTCGTCGAATTGCTGCACACGGCGACACTGTTGCACGACGACGTGCTCGACAGTGCCACGGTGCGGCGTCGTATTCCGACCGTGAACCATCTCAGTGGCACCGAGGTCGCGGTGCTGCTCGGCGACTACATCTACGCCCGCGCGTTCCACATGGCGGTGCAGCTGCCGGATCCGACGGCCGCGCGCTGGCTCGCCGAGACCGTTCGCGTCATCTGTCAGGGCGAGATCACGCAGGTCCTGCATCGTTTCGACGGGGCGTGGACCGAGGCGCAGTACTTCGAAGTCATCGCCGAGAAGACCGCGAGTCTCTACGCCGCGGCGTGCCGGCTCGGTGGGCACTACGCGATCGGCAATCGGGAGCACGACGATCGCAGCGGGGCGCCCGAGGCGCGGCTGCGCGCGCTCGAGGAATACGGCCTCGAGCTCGGAATCGCGTTCCAGATCGTCGACGACTGCCTCGACCTCGACGGTGACGAGAAGGTCGTCGGCAAGTCGCTCGGCACCGATCTCAGCAAGGGCAAGATCACGCTGCCGCTGCTCTACCTGATGCAGCAGAGCCCGGCCGAGGCCAAGCGCGTCGAGGCCGTGCTCGGCAAGACCGAGGGTGAAGCGCTGCGCTCGCTGCGGCAGGAGTTCGCGCTCGAACACGCCGTCGCCTACGCGCTCGGCGAGGCCGAGCGTCGGATCGCGAAGGCGCAGGCATCGTTGTCGGTGCTGCCCGCGGGGCCGGCCCGCGATGCGTTGCATCGGCTCGCGTCGTTCGTGACCTCGCGGCGGTTGTAGGCTCGCGCTGGAGGGCATGCCGTGACGGCGTCCGGCCAGCAAGTCCCGCCCGATCCTGCCGGTCCGACAAGCCGTGACGTCCTGCCCCGACCGCGCTGGCGCCGCTGGCTGCCGTGGTGCGTGATCGGCTGGCTGCTGCTCGAGATCGGCTACGTGCTCGCGCTGCCACTGGCAGTGCAGGTGCGACCGGTCCCCGACGACAGCTTCTTCTACCTGCAGATCGCGCTGCGCTGGCACGAGACCGGGCTGTTCTCCTTCGACGGTTTCGACGAGTCCTACGGCTTCCAGCCGTTGTGGCAGCTCGTGACGATCGGCCTGGCGGCGGTGTTCGACACCCGCCCGGGGCTGCTCTCGGCGATGCAGGTGCTCTGCGCGTTGATCCACGTCGCGACGGGCTGGCAGCTCCTGCGGCTGGGGGAGCGCGCGGTCGGACCGGTCGCCGGGCTCGTCGCCGGAGCGTTTTGGACGCTGAATCCGGCCGTGATGATCTGGTGCCTCGGACTCAAGGAGAACGGGCTCTACGCGCTGCTGTTCGTCGTCGCGCTGCGGGAGACGTTGGCCTGCCTGCAAGTGGCGCCGTCGCGCGCGCGACTGCTGCGACTCGGTCTGTGGCTCGGGCTCATGGTGTTCACGCGCGTGAACGCGCTGATGCCGGCGGGGTTGCTGCTGGCGCTGATGACACTCGCGGCGCGTCAGGTCGGCTTTCGCGAACGGTTGAAACGCGGCGCGATCGTTCTCGCGGCTGCGGTCGCGGTAGCAGTGCCGTGGTACGGCTTTGCCTGGTTCCGCTTCGGCAGCGCGATGCCGACGAGTGGGGCATGGAAGCTGTTCCAGATGCGCGCGCACGTTGAGCACGGGTTGCAGCTGCCGTGGCTCGGGTTGGATCACGGTCTGCACGCGCTGAAGGAGTGGCCGGGCTACCTCTGGTTCCTGGTCGGGCATGGTTACGGTCTCGTGCGGCCCTTGCTCGTCGCCGGGTGCGGGCCTCGGCCTGTTCGCGGCTCTCGTCGCGCCACTGCGGCGAGCGCAGTCGGTGGCCACGACCGGTGGCAAGAGCCGATGGCCGGCGCGCCTCGTCGGGCTCACGCTCTTGGTCGCAGCACTCGCATCGTCGTTCGCCAACCAGCTCGTGCTGCCGAAGTTCCTCGGCTACTGCGATTGGTACGCGGTGCCGGAGTTCCTCGCGGTCACCGTGTTGGCCGGCGTTGCCGCGGCCGCTCTCGCCGCCTGGTTGCGGTCGCTCTTCGGATGGCTCGTGCTCGTTGTCGCGGTTGCGGCGGTGGGCTGGTTCGTGCCACCGAAGCTCGGGCTGCTCGCGCGCCACGAACACGACCTCTTCACGCGCCCGCCGCGGCACATCCAGCTGCTCGAGGTCGGTCTCTGGGCCCGGAATGCCCTCCCCGACAGCGCGGTCGCGGGGATCTGGGATCCGGGCATCGTGGCCTACTTCGCGGGTAAGCGCTTCGTGAGCCTGGATCCGCTCATGAACTCGCTCGCCTACCAGCAGGGGTTGCAGAAGGACCCGATCGGCACGACCTACGCACTGCTGAAGGATCGCCGCATTGCCTACATGTTCGGTGTCGCGGAGAAGGTCGATGGCCGCTATCGCTACGCCAACCTGCTGCCCGATTCCTTCGATGTGCTCTGGGTGCCCTACCCCGATACTCCGACCGGATTCTCGGAGGTGCAGGCCATGCACTACGTGGTCGTGCAGCCTCGTGACGGGTTCGGCCCGCCGTCGCTCACGCCGTCGGACTTCCCGTGCGGGGTGATCTACCCCAACGATCCGGCGCGGCGGCGGGTGATCACGACCGATCGCGACCGGCTGGTCGCGGGCGTCCCCGCCGCGGAGGCGCTGCGGCTTTGGTTCGAGGTGCCGGCGGGCGGTTCGCCACTCGAGTTGCTGGCCGGGACCGGGTCGTCGCGACGTTCGATCCCGGCGAGGCCGGCTACCGCGCGATCGACACGCGCGGCGATCGCGGCGCTCAGCTGACGCTGCGGTGGCCGGACGGCGATCCGGCAACGATCGTGTCGCAGGCGCACGTGGCCGACCTGGAGTGGTGATGCCCGGGCCGGTGGGTGAGGACTCCGCGCGGCCGTTGCAATTCGGGCACGGTCACGGAGTTTCCGCCCTACAGGTACGACTTCGGAGTCCCCGCCGAGCCTATACTGCCACCGCCCATGCGTTCGCGCTTGACCCCTTCGTTTGCCGTGCACCGTTCCAGGCGGTCGCGGTATTCCTTGCGCGCCCCTGCCGGATCCAGCGGTCCGGCGATGGTGGCCTTGATCTCGTGCCTGGCGCTCGCCAGCGCCTGCGGCTCACCACCCGCGGAGTTCGGTGGCGAGCGGCGGGTGGCGGCCGAGCAGCGCCCGACCGTCTGGGATGCCCCCGCGCGGTATCGACTGCTGTTCGAGGAAGAACCCAAGGTCTGGGTCGGGGATGCGCCTGCCGGCTGGAAGTGCAGCCGCCGCAGCCGACCAACTTCAAGGACCTGATCTGGCGGATCCCCGGGGACCCCGGCGCTGATTGCTGGCTGACGGGCGGCGCCGGCGGTGGGCTCGCGGGCAACATGGCGCGGTGGTACCGGCAGTTCGAGCAACCCGTCGGGCGCGTGGACGAACTGCCGGAGGTGCCGTTCTGTGGCGAACGCGGCCGGTTGCTCGAACTCACGGGCAGCTACAACAAGGAGCCGGGCAAGGCGATGCTGCTGGCGTTCCGGTCGCGCGGGCAGGTCGTGACGACGCTCAAGCTCGTCGGACCGGAGGCGGTGGTGAAGGCCAACCGTGAGAAGTTCCTCGCGCTCGCGAGCTCGCTGCGGCAGGAGGCGGCGCCGCCGACGGCTGGCGATGGTGGTGCCGGCAGCGGCGCGGCTGGCAACGGCGGCCAGCAAGGGAGTGGCACGGTGGGCGGCAATCCCCATCAGCAGAATCCGCACGCTGCCGGCGGTCATGGCGCCTCGGTCGCGGATCTCTACGACGCCGACGTTCCCAAGGCCTGGCAGCGCCGCGCGGACTCGGCCAAGCCGATGCATCACACCTTTGGCAAGGACGGTGCCGGCGAGATCTACGTCTCGCAGCTGTCCGGCAAGATCCGTCCGATGCTCGGCATCTGGCGCGCCGAGCTCGGCATCGAAGGCGCGATGGCGGATGCCGAGTTCGAAGCCTTGCCGACCTGCGAGATGCTCGGTGAGGGAGCCCTCTGGCTCGACCTCACCGGCGACTACCGCAACATGATGACGGGCAAGAAGCTGATCGGCGCGCGTTCGCTCATCGCGGTGCGCGACGACGGTGGCACGATCACGTTTGCGAAGATGATTGGCCCCGCGACCGACGTCATGGCCGAGGTCGAGGCGTTCAAGGCGTTCTGCAAGTCGCTGAGGAAGGTCCAGTGAGCGCGGTCCTCAAGGCGGTGTTCGGCTTCCTGTCGTCAATGAAACTCGCGGTCGTGCTCGTGCTGCTGCTCGGCGTGCTGACCTGGCTCGGTACGCTCGCGCAAGTCGAGAACGGGCTCTACGAGGCGCAGAAGCTCTACTTCGAATCGTGGTTCGTGATCGCGGAGCTGCCGCTGTCGTGGTGGGGTGACCACCTCGGCACGCTGCGCATTCCGCTGCCGGGCGCCTACCCGGTGATGATCCTGCTCTTCGTCAACCTGATCGTCGGCGGCATGGTCCGCATGAAGGTCAAGCTGCGAAACATCGGGGTGCTCGTGACGCACGTCGGAATCGGGCTGCTGCTGATCGCTGGCTTCGTCAAGCTGCACTATTCGGTCGCCGGCTACGTCGCGCTCTACGAGGACATCCCGGCCAACGTCGGCTCCGACAAGGTGGTGCGGACGGCCGAGTTCGTGAGCTTCCACGACTACGAACTCGCGCTGTTGCAAGACGAGGGTTCGACGATCGTCGAGCGCACGATCCCCGAAGCCGCGCTGGTCGCGGCACGCGAGGACACCGTCAAGATCACCGACCCTGACCTGCCGTTCCAGATCGAGGTGCATCACTGGTTCGACAACTGCAAGGCGGTCGCGCGCGGTAGTCGGCCGGCGCCGACGCCGGTCGTCGACGGCGTGTTCCTGCTGCCCAAGAAGCGGCACGAGAAACGTGAGGCCAACATCGCGGGTTGCTACGTGATCGTCACCGCGGCCGAGGGAGCGCGGCACGAGGGCATCGTCGTCGGCAACGAGCTGCGGCCGTTCACGCGCTACCGCTACCCGTTCGTGTTCGAGGTCGGCGGCGTGCGTTACGCGCTCGATCTGCGGCGGGTGATCCGCGATCTGCCGTTCGAGGTCGAACTCAACGAGTTCAAGAAGACCGATCACCCGGCACGCTGACGCCCGCGGACTTCCGCAGCTTCGTGACCGTGCGCGAGGGCGACGTCGAGCAGCCCGTGCAGATCTACATGAACACGCCGCTGCGCCGCGACGGGTTCGTGCTCTACCAGACCAACTGGGGACCGCAGTTGCCCGGTGGTCGGCCCGGCCCGGGGCCGCTCTACTCGGTGTTCGAGGCGTCCGAGAATCCGAGTGACAAGTGGCCCGAGTGGGCGTGCTGGATCATCGCCGCCGGCATTCTCGCGCATCTCGTGATCAAGCTCTCGATGTTCCTGGCCTCGATGTCGAAGAAGGGAATGCTGTAATGCGAATCCTCACTGACCATCGTTTGCTCCACATGCTCGTCTGGGGCGTGCTCCTCGTGGTCGTCGGCAGCCTCACGAGTGGTTGCACCACGCGCAAGCCGCAGGCGTTCGAGGGTGAACTCGAGCGTTCCGAGCCGTGGAACCCGGAAATCGTCGCGGAAGCGTCGGCGCTGCCCGTCCAGGACAACGGTCGCGTCAAGCCGCTGTCGACGTTCGCGGCGTTCCTGCTCTACCGCGTGCACGGTCGCCGCGACATGAAGTTCGCGATCGGCGAGAAGGCCTACAAGCTCTCGCCGACCGAGTGGATCCTCGACGTCTGGTGCCATCCGGATCAGGCGGCGGACTACCCGCTCTTCCGGATCGAGAACGTCGGTGCACTCGACGCGCTCGGCATCGAGAACGCGGGGCAGTCGCAGAACTTCGTCTACGTCTCCTACCGCGACCTGCTCCAGAACGGGCAACGCCTCGGCGAGCTCGCCGATCAGTACATCGAGATCGAGACCGCGCGCCGCAATGCGGTGCAGGAGCACAATCGTTCAGCTCTGGAACCAGCTGAACATCTACCATCAGGTGCATCAGCAGCTCGCGGCGATGCATCACGACTTCGTCGTCGAGGGCGAAGAGCTCGAACAGCGCTGGGTGGCAAGAAGGTGCGGCTCGGCCGGTTCGTCGAGAACGCCGAGGCGGTCCGCATCTCGTCCGTAGCGTCGGCAAGACACCGGCGACAAGCGACTCGGCAACGCAATCGCGTTGCTCACGACGCTCGATCAGATGCAGCAGTCGGCGGGCGGCGTCGGGCTGTTCCCGCCGGCCGGCGCAGACGACAAGACCTGGATGAGCGTCGGCGGTCCGGTGGACCAGGCGCTGCGCGGCAAGATCACGCCCGCGACGCGCAGTGCGTTCCTCGCACTAACAGCGCGTTTTGACCGCGGCGGATGACGCGACGCGTCTCGCGAGTCTGAAAGAGTTCGGCAGTCAGGTGATGGCAGGTGCCGAGGGCGGCGGGGAGACGGCCAAGATCGCGCTCGAGGAGGCCTACTACCGCGATGCCTGGCACTACCGCGGCATGATGTGCTTCATCGTCGGGTTCCTGTTGGCCGCGATCTGCTGGCTCGTGCCAAGAGCCGGATCATGTGTACGAGTGCATTCGCCGTCACCGCGATCGGTCTGGTGCTGCTGTCTACGACATCTACCTGCGGTGCGTCATCACCGAGCGCCCCCGATCAAGAACCTCTACGACACGTTCCTGTTCATCGCCGCCTCGACCGTGCTGGTCTGCCTCGCGGTCGAGCTGATCTGGCGCTACCGCATCGCGCTCGCGCTTGCGCCGCTCGGTGGCGGGCTGCTCGTGATGCTCGGTCGCGCATTCGAGCAAATGGACGGCAAGGACACGATGGATCCGCTCGTCGCGGTGCTCGACAGCAACTACTGGCTGGCGACGCACGTGACGATGATCAACTTCGGCTACGGCGCCGCGTTCGTCGCGGGCGGTCTGCTGGCCAAGGCCTATCTCGTGCTGCGCGTTGCCCGCGTCGTTCAGCCGAAGGACCAGGCCAGCAAGCTCCTCGCGCGGTTCATCTACGGCGTGACGTGTTTCAGCCTGTTGTTCACCGTGGTCGGCACGATCTACGGTGGCGTCTGGGCCAATGACTCGTGGGGTCGCTTCTGGGGCTGGGACCCGAAAGAGAATGGCGCGCTGATGATCTTGCCTGTCGCAGATCGCGATGCTGCATGCGCGCTTCACGGGCATGATCCGCGATTTCGGCATCGCGATCTGGGCGCTCGTGACTTGGGGCATCGTCGTGTTCTCGTGGGATGCACACCAACCTGCGTCGGCGTTGGCTGCACAACTATGGGTTCAGCTCGGAGCTGCGAGACGCGGTTTGGACCAACTACTGCCTCATCGGCGGGCTCGTTGTGATCGCCGCGGTCGACTGGCTGATTCGGCGGGACTGGTCGTCGGCCTCGCAGCGCTCCGAGGTGGAGCCGCCGCCGCTGCCGAGCGAGTCGGTCGACTAGTCGACTGCCGAGGTTGCGGGCTGGCCGCCGGCGTCGGTTGGCCGGTCCAGTCGACCGGCTCCGATCAGTCGTTGCCGGTTACGGCAACGCGAGCGGCTTGTCCGTCCGGACTGGTCGGCACCTGCGCGCCGCACTCGAGCAGCTGCTCGCGCGCAGCAGGGCGCGTAGCCTTGTGCGATCTCGGGTTGCTCGCGCACGAGGTCGGTCGTCTCACCGAGGTCCGCTTCGAGGTCGTAGAGCTCGGCGCCGACCACTGGCGTAGAACCAACAGCAGCTTGAACCGCCCGAAGCGCACGCCGCTGTAGGGCTCGGCGCCAGGCGCCACGGCGCCCCAGTAGTGCGGGTGGTGCCAGAAGATCGGATGCTGCGGCTGTTCGCCGCCGAGCAGCGTGCGGGCGAAGCTCACGCCGTCGGGGCAGGCGGGATCGGCATCCGCGAGCTGGCAGAGCGTGGGCATGTACGTCGTCGACGAGCACGGGCAGGTCGCGCGTCGTGTCCGCGGCGACGAGGCCCGGCCACCGCACCGCGAGCGGCACGCGCACGCGCCTTCGTAGGCCTGCCCTTACCGCTCTTGAGCGGAGTGTTGTGCGTGGTGGCTCGCCCGCGCGCGCGTGCGCGCTGAGGCCGCCGTTGTCGCTCAGGAACATCACGATCGTGTCGTCCTCGAGCCCGCGTTTTCATCGAGCCAGTCGAGCACGACACCGAGCGAATGGTCGACGCCTTCGATGAGCGCGGCGTACCGCGCTTCGGACTCCCGGCAGTCCGCGATCGCGGTACTTCTGCACGAAGCGATCGTCGGCGTCGAGCGGCGTGTGGACCGCGTAGTGCGTGAGGTAGAGGAAGAACGGCTGTCCCGCGGAGACCGCCTGCTCGGGCCGCGGCGATCGACTCGGTGGTGAGGACGTCGGGTGAGGAACAGGTCCTCACCGTGGTAGCGCTCGAGGCCCTTCACCTGCCAGATCTCGTTGCCGGCCGCCGCAGGAAGTCTTCTTGGCAAGGTAACTCGATGGCGCGCCGTTGGCCCAGCCCGCGATGTTGACGTCGAACCCAGGTGCGCGGCTCGCACCCCGGCGTGCCGATGGCACCGAGGTGGGCCTTGCCGGCCAGGATCGTGTGTAGCCCACGTCCCGAGCTTGTCCGGCAGGGTCGGTGCGACGGTGGCGGCCGCGTCGCGTGCGAGTTGCTGAGACCGTTGACGTGCCAAGCCGGCGGCCGCAGGTGTTTCACGCGGCGGTCGGTGAGCTGGTTCTTCTTCAGCGTCCGTGCGTGACCCGATGCCGCGCCGCGCTCATGCCGTCATCAGGCTCACACGGGTCGGCGAGCACACGCAGTGGGCGTAGGCGTTGTCGAACTTCGTGCCTTCGCGGCACAGACGTTCGACGTTGGGGGTCTCGTAGCGCTCGTTCCACTCGGTGCGCGCCGGGCCGAACGGCTCACTGAGGTCCTGCCAGCCGAGGTCGTCGACCAGGAACAGGACGATGTTCGGGCGCTTGCTCTGGCTCTGGCTCGGAACGTGGCGCACCCGGCGAGGAGCAGGGTCGCCCCCGTGGCGAAGGCCAGTGCTGTCGTGGATCGACGGCGGCGCCGGCGAATCACACCGAGGCTCCCGCGGCCCGCAGTGTGTTGCGCATGAGCATCGCCACGGTGACCGGGCCGACACCGCCGGGCACGGCGTCAGATGGCCCGCGACCGCGCTGACCGAGTCGAAGTCGACGTCGCCGACGATCTTGCCGTCGGCGCCCTGGTTGATGCCGACGTCGATCACGATCGCTCCTTCCTTGAGCATATCACCGTGCACGAGGCCGGCTTTGCCGACCGCGACGACGACGATGTCGGCGCGGCGCGTGTGGTCGGCGAGATTGCGCGTGCCGACGTGGCAGACGGTGACCCGTCGACAGGTGTTGGAGTAGGAGCACGGCGATCGGCTTGCCGACGATCTCGCTATGGCCGACGACGACGGTCTCGGCGCCGCGCAGGTCGACGCCGGTACTCCAGGATCAGTTGCTGGGCTGCCGCGGCGGTGCACGGTGGCAGCGCCGGTTCGCGGTAGAGGATCGAGCCGAGGTTCTCGGGATGCATGCCCTCGACATCCTTGCTCGGGGCGATCGCCGATTGCACCGTGCGCGGGTCGATGCCGGGCGGCAGCGGGCGCTGCACGATCACGCCGGCCACCTCGGGGTGGCCGTTGCTCTCCTCGATCGCTGCCAGCAGTTCGGCCTCACCGGCGCTGACGGGCAGGTGGATGTGCTCCATCGCGATCCCGACGTCTTCCGCCGCCCGGACCTGGTTTCTGACGTAGACCGCGGCGGCGGGATTCTGCCCGACCTCGATGGAGACCAGGCGAACGGGGGCGTCCCCGAGGCTCTGGCGGGCCTTCTTCAGGTCGTCCCGGATGGACTTGGCGAGGACCACGGCCGTCTAGGAGTTGGCAGTCACGGGATGGCTTTCGGATCGGTTGCTTTGGCGGCCAGGATGCCTATTTCTTGGGCAGCGCGCTGCCGATAGAACTGATAGAACTGCCGACAGATTCTGGCCGGCGGACCATGGGTCCGGTGCCGGAGAAGACTAGCCGCGCGGGCGTTCTACCCAACCGACAGAGCTTCGAGAGTCCCGACGTTCCCGCGTTTCACCCCGGCGGTGAAGCACCTGATGATCGTCAACGCGGTCGTGGTTCGTGCTGAACATGCTGCTGGTCGGCCGATTGAGCATGCCCGTCGAAGGCGGCGGAT
>JALQPE010001117.1:0-25564 GCA_030407315.1 Asparagopsis taxiformis | reverse complement strand
AGACCTTATCATTCTGAAATTCGCAGAGGCCACTCTCCAGGATTCGACTATCTGCTCGGGATGCCTATAGAAGGAGAAAACTCTGATGAGTCAGAAGGAGAACTAACCAAAGATACCCAGGGCATCAGTTGGATTCCTATATAACATGTCCCTTTAAATTAAGTTCCCATTCCAAGGACTGGCTTTGGTTCTGGATGCTGCTAAGTTATTGGGGGCTACTGCCATCAGGACATCGGCCACTGAGTCTATTAAGAAGCTGCACTATTTGATGGTTGTGTGGGATGGGAGAACCCTCGATGCTGATGAGTTTGCATCGTTCGTCCTCCATCAGAAGTACCCTACTTAGATACTGCACCAGTTCAGCCATTCTCTGAAGTTGGGTGCTTTTAGACTGGGGAAGACCATCCTGTTCCTGACTGCGGACAACAGGACCAGGAGGGTGTTCCTGCTCTCGGCTGACAGTAAGGTCATGCCCTAGTTTGGTGACAATTATGAGTTCTACAGTTACTCGGAGGACATACGGACTGGAGCACAACTGAGTTCCCAGGGCTATGAGATGAAGAGGGTGATCACTAGTTCCCTAGAAGGGTACATTGGGGGTGTGAGTGACCTGCTCTCCGCCACCAGCACCAACAAGCTGATGATATTCTCCCCCAACATCGTCATGACCGATGACAAGATCTACTACTATGAACTGATCCCCTACAACGAACCCGAGGAAATCATGATCCACAGGTCGAGCAGGCAGATAGAGTTCCTGAAGAACCTCAATGTGCCCATATTCAAGTACCCGGAACTGTCACTCTCCATCTACCTGCAACTCTATGAGCTGAGACCCACCACCAAGTTCTATATCAACAAAATGGCCGAAGGAAGTCCCCTCGAAGCGGTGTCCTACCCTGTCAGCATATAAAGGCTACTCAAAGAGAATAAAATCAAGTTGCTGGTGAAGAGTGAGTCTGCCGCCAAGTATGAGGGTTTCACCTGTGAGTATCAGCTATACAGAGTGGCCACCAGTGAATACCTAGCTGAGAACCAGGGAATCTTGCTTTATTAAAATGGGAGACTCGTTAACCGGTCAGAGTGTGCCCTAGTGGAACTGTTCCTCCAGAAATTCTACAAGAAAAAGTACAGGGCGAAGGTAGACAACTTATGGAACACCTTCGGGTGGGTCAATGTCATCAGTGAATCAGGAAACATCACGAACATGTTCAAGACACTGTTCTCGAGGTCCAACCATCAATTAATATCAATGTGGAAGGATATCCAGACCAAGATGAGCACAAAGCCAGAAAATAAGGATAAACCTATAGAACTCAACCTCATCGATGAAGAACAGTAGAAGGACACCTTAAGGAAGAAGGTCAAACTA
Source organism: Asparagopsis taxiformis (assembly GCA_030407315.1). Taxonomy (NCBI): domain Eukaryota; phylum Rhodophyta; class Florideophyceae; order Bonnemaisoniales; family Bonnemaisoniaceae; genus Asparagopsis; species Asparagopsis taxiformis. Next base: position 24,192 of record JALQPE010001117.1, on the reverse strand, counting down.
TGATCTAAATAGGAACATTGTGATATTGGATGATTGATATGTGAAAGTGTAAATGTGATCCTATCAGCACTTGCACCGTTAGTTCTGCTGTGCCTTACTCTATTATTCGTTCTTCTTATTGAGGACGATTGGGTTTTCCTTGGAGGCTTCCTTGGATGCATTGGTTTTGGCCTCAGTGTTCTCACTGGGTCCGTTCTTGATTTCGATGAGTCTCTCGGCCACTTTCCTGAACAGTGAGTTGATGTTGGTCCCATTTTTGGCTGATACTTCGATGTAGGGGTGCCCATGCTGCTCTGCGAAGTTCTCCATTTCCTTGGTCTTGACTTATCGTTCGGCAATGTCGACTTTGTTGCCTACAAAGAATATGAACCCATCCTGTCCTCTTTCCTCCCTCACGAAGTCGTACCATCGGTCTATGCCTTCGAAGGAAGTCTTGGCTGAGAGATCGAGGACAATTAGGCAGCAGTCGGCATCTCGGACATATGAGGGAATGAGTGACCTGAACCTTTACTGTCCGGCAGTGTCCCATAGTTGAAGCCGTAGAGTTTCTCCCTCAATTTGCATGGTCTTGGTTACGAAGTCGATGCCTACTGTGGGCTATGCTATTGTGATTGAGTACGTTGGCAGTTGGTTCGAAGGAGTCCTGGATAAATCGGGAAATCACTGATGTCTTCCCTACGTTCTGGTCACCCACCAACACCACTTTAAACTTGCTAAGCTTCGGCATTAGAATTTAAAATAACAATATCGGCTGCCATTATAAGATGAATGTCGACCTGATGAACTGATAAATATAACCCAACATAGGATGAATAGGGTCACACAAAACTATGAAGAGAGAATCAACCTCATCAGCAAAATCAGGAAGAACATCCACTCCATGAAACAGTCAGTCCAGCAAGTTGTCAGCAAGGGAGAGGGAGGACTGCCTCCCATCCAGACCCAAATCATGGACCATCAGTCAGATCCTACTCAACCAGCAACGAAAGCCCACTCAATGCATACTCGGTATTCCTACAATCACACAACGATAAGTTCAAAACTGTCCTACTCAAAAACGAAAGTATACTCGGTGTTAGATAGAGAGCAGGATGAGTCCGATAGGAAGGAAACAGTCAAAGTCAGTCCTAAACTAAACCATGAAGAACATGGGCAAAAGAGTCAAACAGGACAGTAACCCAGAAAGTGAAAGAAAGTCACCCAAAACCAAGATCCTACTCTCTAATCCGAGGAAGACACCCAAGAAAACCACAATGAACCAAACTGTCAACAAGTCAATGTATAGGGCTGTCATCAATGGGGACGAATGTGCAAAGATTAAGTATATGACTGCCAATGATGACGAACAGGATATATGTCTAACCAGCCAAATAGAGCAAACCTTAATGAGCACTCAGATCAAACTTATCAAGGAGAAGGACTCGCCATTGCCTGATAGTAAGACACAGTCTTTACCCAAAAGAAAGAAGAAAATAACACTCAAAGACATGCTTCCAGCCGAAGTTAGAGGTGGCCGTAATCAGACAATAGGTGTGGAAATAACTCAATAGAGATCAAGGAAGAAAAGGGCCAAACAACAATCCAACAGAGTTTTCAATGACGACTTAGCGAGGTACACTCCTTGGGAATAGAATCCTGGACAATACGATAAGGAGTTTGAGACATAGTTCATTGAGTCATCCCTTTTTCACTGAAGTATGAATATTAAATTGAATGCAATCAAATCCACTGTTTAGACAGCATTGACAATATCTTGTCCTTGGGCCTGTTTGTCTTTGGAAGTTGTCTTTTGGTCTATCCTTTCTTTTGTGTTTGTACTCTAGATGTGTTGGACCCTTGTGCTTTTATTCCATAGTGGCTTTTCTGTTTCAATGTGGCTGGGTAATTGTCTACCCACTTGAAGCTGTGATGGTTGCTGTTGGCTACTCCCAGATTGGCCATTACCTTCTCTACATATGCTAGGCTGCTCCTGCTTGATGTCATTTTCTTTTTGCTGGTTTTCCTGCTGTTGGTGGTTCTGATGCTTTTGACTGATGACTTTGTCTTCATGATTTCCCTGGATGACATGTATTCCTTTTCTTTCCCCTTGCCTATCTATTTACCTATCTATTTGCCTATCTTATTACCTGTCTATTTTCCTGTTTATTGGCTGCCCCTTCTGTCTCTGCCTTGATATATGGTCTTATCTTTGAGTTTTCCCTTGCTCTGCCCTTGGTCTCCTGCCTTGACTTTGCAGTTAGGGTCTATGTTCTCTTTGTTGGGTATGGTTCTGCTCTGTTTCTCCCTTCTGACATTCCTGTTGAGTCTTCTTTGACCCTTAGCACCGTTCTTCATTAACCCCTGTGTATGTGGTGCCTCCTTCACTTCGTACATATCATGGAAGTCCTCAAAGAACAAATTAAGACTGTCATCTGCATCGATGGTCTCTTGTTGTAGGTGTGCACCTGGTTAGGAGGCATATTGCAGAGTGTCACCAAAGAATGGCCGCTATTCGGAGGCCGCATTAAGATGGGTTTGATTCATACCGTATATCGTATATCGATATCGTTATTATGATCCAAGATCCACTCCTTTGAATATAACTCAATGAAAGGAATCAATCCGCAGTTCTCTTACTCATTCTAGCAAAACTTAGCTCATTTTAAAAGAACAGTTAGGACATGCTGCGAATCAAGAATAGCTGACTCACAAAAAGACATAGTGATAAGGATGACTACATACAACATGTTGACTTTCATCTTTTGTTCTTTTATTTAAACTAACATTTCAAGTTCGATAATTAGAACTGTTTAAACTAATGAATGAGCAAAGAGTCATTGCTAACGAACAGGAAGTTGCTCGAAAAAATATGCAAATTCGTGAGTTTTCTCGGAAGAACAGCACAAGTCCTTCCTCGAGTGCAAACAAGAGGAAGAAAGTGAATTCAGCATGGCCATAAGGAGACCTATGCTGCTCTAAGTATCAGCATTGCACTCATAAGCCATAGAGTAAACCCATGCAGCCATCGATGTAGTTCCAGTTTTCGGACAGTTTGCTTGAGGAGTAGGAACCCTACTTAGTGAATATTCACCCATACATCGAACCTAATCCTGACAGGACAGAACTCCATCAGATCATAGAGAACAATATCCATATTCATAAGGAGAGATCCTACAACGAGAAGTAAGACTGAAGATAGTTTAGGATGGCCAAGAAGGAGGAAAAAGAACACAGGCAGAAGGCACTTAAGGAACTAGCCAAGAACACTCAACAGGCACTACGGAAGAGCAAGAAACAGACACTCAATAAGGAGGGCACACCCAAATGGGGACACACCATATTCGAGCAGAAGAGACTAGGAGAAGACGATAAGGACGGTCCCAAAGAGGAAAAACATGAAATAAAAGAAAGGGAGAAGCAGATAGAACTAGAACCAATCGAAGACAGGATAAGGAAGTACAACCAGAAAACAAGAGAGTAAAGTAAAAGGAAGGAGGCACATGGAGGGATGGAATGCTGCCATAGAGAAAGGACCAAGGAAGAACGAGAAGAGAACAACAGCAAAATACAGGAAAGGTCCAAGGCACTACTAAACAGGAAGAAAAGAGAAAAAGAAAGAGAAGAACAACAGAAGAAAGAACTCAAGGACAAAATAAGGGCACTGCATATCAAGTCACTAGAAAATGTCAAACAGTCCAAGAAAAAACCAGTTCCAAAAGATGGAAACTTCGTATTCGATGAGATATCGAAGAAGGGCAAGAAGCAAAAACCAAAACAGAGGATCAGGCACCTGAAGTAGACATAACTGAAGAACTAGCGCCAATGAAAGAAAAGAAAGTCAGGAAGACAGGCAACTACTAAAAGAAGAAAGTAGAGATTCCTAGAAAAGAAAGATAGGAGCAGCCAAAAACAGTTGACAAGTTCTATATGTGGAATATTCCGATTCAACCCAGTGACTTTGAAGCTATAGTCAGCTAGAGTGAAATTCGAAATAGAATGGAAGACACAGGTGGAAGTGACTTCCTGAAATCTAAAGTAAATGGGAAGACATTTAAACAGTAAGTCGAGGAGTATCTGAGCAATAAGTTCAGAACAAAGATGGAAGAGTCTCGAACCAGAACCAAAGAACAGATATTCATTCAACGAGTCGAAGAAAAGAAGAAAGAACTACAACAATCGTTTAATTAATCAAGGGATGATAGAGTGATGGACGAATAGTTCTGGAATGAGGATGAACTCTTTCGGCCAAACTCCTTGGAGAATTTCCATTTTCATCCCCAGAGAATATGATGTTTCGATAGCCTCTTGGAGTACCACATTCGATAATAATTTATTGCAGAAGAATGCAAAAGACAGTCGATATTCTGGATGCCCACCAGGAAAATAAGAGTGAGGGCAAGTCTCGACTTGGGATGCTGAAGCATCAGTCATAGCCTAAATTCAGGAGTTTGAAAGAATAGATAATGAGGATACCTAAAGTGAAGCAGATGCTGAACAAAGATCGTTTTGTGTTCTCTCAGGACATTGAGAAACGAATGGAGCTGATTGGTTCAGTTAAGGACGAGCACTTCTATCCTGAGGAGTTATCGAACCTGCACTAGCTACGTCGTCCGAAGCCTACATCGACCTTGAAGGGCAAGTCAAAGCAGACCAAGAGCCAACCTAAAATGAATCACAGGCACAAGACCAATTTCAAGATTCCTTTAACCAGGGCGAACATGACATCCCTAAACGAGGTGATAAAGGGTCATATTGACAAGCACCAGACACAAGAACGAGGAAGTTGTATTTTTGAAGCAGTATATGGAGAATGCCCCCTTCAACCTAGAGAAACTCAAGTTTATGGACGAACTCAACCCAGTTAAGAGAAGGTACAAGGAGAAGTTCCCAGATTTCAAGGAGGGGGTCCTAGGCAGGAACAAACTGCTCCTGGAGCATGTGATTCTGAACAGGAACATTAAGCGAGAGATGAAGCTGGACCGGAAGAAGGAGGAGAAGGAGCATGCTAAGAGGGTGTTTGAGAGTTCCTGAGGGGTCCTTGGTGCTCGGTGATATTATTTAATTTATAAATAATAGCCAATTATTACAAGCCACATGAGTGACGACCGAGCCCAAGAGGATATCCTGAAGCTCCTATCCGCAACAGTACATCGATTCTGACTCAGGTGCACCTCGGAGCCAACAAGATCAACCATAGCATGAAGAAGTACGTCGAGGAGAAGAACAATGCCGGCAACTACATCTTCAAGGTCGATGAGACCTACAACAGAATTAAACTGGCCGCCAGAGTCATTGCCTCAATTCCCAACCTCAGTGAGGTCATCGTGGTCTGTTCCAAGGAGCACGGACAGAGGGCAGTCTACAAGTTCGGCCAGTACACCGGATGCACTGCCAGTGCTTCCTCCAGATGGACCCCTGGAACCCTGACTAACCAGGTTACCAAGCAGTTCAAGGAGCCCAGACTCTTGATCGTGGCTGACCCTAAGAGTGACAAGCAGGCTGTGGTTGAGGCATCCTATGTGAACATCCCCACCATTGCCCTCTGCAACACCGATGCTCCCCTGGAGTTCGTTGATATTGCCATCCCCTGCAACAACAGAGTTCCTAAGTCCATTTCTCTGATCTTCTGGATGCTGGCTAGGGAGGTCAAGATCCTGAGAGGAGAGCTCCCCAAGGGATCCAAGTGGACTGATGTTATGGTCGACCTGTTCATCGCCAGAGATCTCGAGACTATCAGGAACCAGCAGGAGCAGGCCAGGAGAGAAGAAGAAGAGGCCAAGAGAGGAGACGATGATAAACCCGCAGTCAAGAACCCCATCAAGGCCAACGAAGACGCAGAGCAGAATGACTGGTGATCTATATCATTCTATTAACACTACATCAAAAACTATCAATATGGAAGTAAGGAAGAAAGGAAGAATAAGGAAAGAAGATGATGATAACGATAATCACGATAATCACGATATTCACGATATTCACTCAACAATACTAAGCATCCATTAATAATAATTAGGGCAATGCTGAATGCTCTTCTGGGTAAAAAGGAATACCTCAAAAACAGTCCATTATGGAACCAATACCAAAGGAGTAGAAGAAAAAACAACAATAAACTTCAGTTAGTCGATTTTTATTCCGTAAACAGCAAGCTACTGTCCGCATATTTGATTCAGGAACTCAAAGCTGAGAGGGTATCGAAGGAAGAAGTTGCTCAGTACCTACAAGAACAGAGATAGAGGCTCAATAACGATTACAACATCGCGAGACTGAGATCCCTCTGCGGATAGAAAACATTGGCTAATCCATAACTAACAAAGGGGCAGGCTTAGTACACAGAAAGTCTAAACCGATTAGCAGTCGTAGAGCATCCAGCAATTGCAAACGAGTAGATGATGAAATATCTGCAATGCTATGAACGATAGCTTAAATTGAACTCTGCTGATGACCTCGATAGCATGATCATATGCCACAGCCCTAATTCACAATTGAAAATGGTCAAGCTTTGCAGAATGAGATAGTTTTATTGGAAACATGAGGAAATCTACCACCTGGTCGAATATGTTCACTCAGAAATTCTAAAGGGAGAGTGGAAGAATATCAGCACACTCTCCATTGTGCTGGAGAGACTCAATAGCTCAGAGGCCAACAACAGGCCCTTAATCAAGCATCTCGATGATCTAATCAACGAAGAAAACAAGAGGGTTGTCAAGGAATCATTCAGGAAGGAAGATTTTGGGAATAATAATGAGTATAAGGGGTTCATCTGGCAGGCTATCTACTACCTGAAGCATATCGGGTCTTAATTGGAGATATACACTGCTTTAAAGGACAAGAAAAAACAGAAAGAAACTGCAGCAAAGCTCGCAAAAATATTGAAAAGGGTGAAATTTACTGATGTTGAGGGTTTGTTTGAGTTAATAGCCATAGTGTCACTTCTGAAGAAGGCCTTAAGTTGGTTGAGTATTGATAGTCTTCCTTTAACTCACATATACTCAGAAAATTCGAATTTAAACCTTGAAACCAGAAATTGAGGGAAGTTCTTGAAAAAACATAACCAAAAGTTAAAGGACTTCTTCACAAGAAGGGGTTTAATATTTCTCGACTTTGGTTTCAGACAAGAATAACGTGCTGAGCAAGTTAAACAGAATCTTTTCTTTGAACATCATTCTTCAGCATTTTTTCTTGGAGTCCTTCATCACTCAAGAAATAAACAAACGGATTGAGGAAAAACCATTGTTTGCCTTTGAAGTGAGAGAAATGTAAGTTCTAATTCTTCTCAGTTCTTTACTCTCCGATTCTAAGTTGCCAGCAAAGCTCTTCGGCAAGGTCTAGTTGAATGGTCAGATACTATAAACTTATTCCAAAAACGACCGATTCTATGAATTGGCTAAACTGCATGAACGATACGGACAAAAGCCTACGAGCATGGCTCAGTTTCTGAAACTGAGAAATCAAGGGAAAGCTATCAGTAATTCAAGTCTCCAAATTTAAAATATAGAAGATCTAGTTCCAGTAATTTCAAATCTAAATGAAAGTGTCCTATCAGAAGAGAAAGAAACGATTCTGTTAAACTCTGAAATTTCAAGTACCATATCTGCAATCAAATCGTCATTAAACGAAGGAAATTTCAAAATATCGAATTCCTTTTACTCTTGGTGGAAGTACATGTGATATTAAGTGCCTTTGTTGTTGATATTTTTGGTTTTCTTATCTTTCCCCTTTATTTCTCGATCTCTCTACTGACTTATCCGATATTCAAATTCCACTCAGCTTATTATTAACCAACTTACCCACTGCTTCAAGGATCTTGAGATGGGGAATTAGACCAAGCAGGCAATATACAATGGAAACTTCAAGGACAGGAACTGGTAACCAGTGAGTTCAATCAAGACTAAGGTGCCTGGGATGCCTCGGACAGTTCGGACAACAGATGGCAAGATATCGGCTGACTAGTACTTGATCGAGGTTAAGCCTATGTCCAATTTTGAGCGTGAGAAGGTCATCTATCAACAGAGGGCATCCAGTTTGACGGGCAACTTAGTCAACATATTTTCAGTATAGCAGATCATCCTCGAGCAGCCACTGCCAGATTCGGCAACAGGCACGACAGACGGTCTCAGAGTCAGGACAGAAAGGGTGCCATGGAGACTCTGCCAGTCATCTGGGTTGGAGACCCATGAAGCCCTATACATTCTGGAGGGAGCTATCCATGGGTTCTACGAACTGGTGCAGCATGTCAAGGAACCCTTCATCGTCACCGATGAGATGATAGGAATCAATACATTCGGAAGGGTGAAGGTCTGGGTGCAGAGCAACTTCGCCATCAACGAAAAGAACAACGGGAAATTCAAGGTCAGCTCACTCAAAGCCATGGTCGAAGAAATCATACTGGTGGTCGAGTTCCATGTCAGAAGTCAAAGCTTCCCGGATACCATGAGGAACAACCTGTTTGGGAAGGCAGGCAACTTCATCGGACTCATGGAACTCATAGAAGCCCTCATTAATGTCAATTTTCACGGCAACAGCCAACAGAAAGTAGAAATCGGGAAGAAGTTGGCTAACGATGTCGTCATGGGGGAAGCACTCAAGGAGTATGTACACAACAAAACCACATCAGACATCAACAACTATAGGCAGAGGAGAGGAAATGCACAGACAGCACCCAATAATAGCCAGAAAGGATATGAAGTAGTATCATTTGAAAGGAGGGCGACCCATTTTGTCAACAATAATGGAAGCGACAGTCATGTATCAGACCTACACTCAGGCATCCAACAACTCTTTGCAAGTAGAATTGGTGAAGAAAATAGTCAGAGACCATCCTTGCATCAGCAGAATAATCATTCTTCGAACAGCAACATTAAACCTCCAATGAAAAACACCGAAGAGCAACCTCGAAGACCAGAAACCGAGAGCATCTCTAACGAAATAGCCCGAAGACAGTAAACGAATCAAAACACAAATGGATATCGAAGGAACGACCTTATTTCAGATGAATTTAATCATCATGCGCATCGGCATGGTCACTCCCATAGCACTAACAGTCGTTTTTCTCAGCTTAATCACCCTCGAAAACCAATATTCATTCCTCATTATTAAACACCAAACAATGAACCTGTTCAGTTTGGGAAAGAAAGCAGAAGTCTAACCCCTGTCATCAGTAGAAAAGATTCAGATAAGAAACTAGTTAGGAAGTCGATATTTTCGGGAAATAACGGTGAGAATCATCCTCAAAGCCCTTAGGCTAATTTCAGAGAAGGCCAGAACATCAAGAAAATGGGTCAAATTAGGAAGAACATAAGCACAGAGAGAGCCAGACATGTGCCATCTTTCTTCAGAACTGAGGGCAAGAAACCGGAGGTTGATATGCTTAGGGATAAGACAGCTTCATTCATTCTTCCTGCTCATACGACGCAGCCTCCTCCAAGTTTGGTGTTCGATGCGGAGAACCCGGGCAAGGGTAGCAATATGAATCCGAATATGCATCGAAGTCAAGTTTAGCCAGTGTCTCAGCATTCCCAGTCAGCACACCATATTGCTCAGCCCTCAAACCCACCCTCTCATCACCAGCCTTCTCTCTCATCCCATCAGCCATCTTCCCATCATCAACAATCATCTCATACTGGATCTACTGTTCCTTACTAGATTTCTGATGCAACTTTCACCCACTCCAATGGTCACAGTCGAATTAACAGTGACCATGGTTTCATTGAGGCTAAGAATTACAGGTCCTGGAATGAGCCCAATCAGCACCGAATGCTGCCCAATAAGAAGGAATAGATGAGGAAGAGTCACATAGGGGAGGCAGTCAGGAACAACGAGGAATAAATGCGGATAAGTGGCATATCCCTGAAACGCAAGGCCAGCGAGCAGTCCAATAGGGAAGAAATGGGGCTGAAGGTCAGTGGGTTCGGCCAACAGTATGAGTCTGTCATCCTATCAAGGGTACCACAGCAGGAGAGCTCAAGTTCAGAAGTACATCGGTACCCATTCTTCGAGAACCTGCAGAAACCCTACCCTCAGCCAGACAAGGAAGCACAGTCTAAATTGAAGAGCATGAAGTAGTCCATCCACATCAACAGCGACAATACCCTCCATCGGAAACTGAGTGGAGAAAGGAGTCCCCAGGAGCACCCCAAGTCGGTGTTCTACCCAAAGAACCCTTACAGTATTAACAATTGATGATGACTATAGACTATGATTATGAGTTAGTAAGCTATCCATATCACGGCTAAGGGGGCACCTTCTGGTCAGAGGACTCAGACTTAAGTGTCAACCCCAGAACTACAACCATCCCCAGTTTAATTAGCATCTCAAGGATAGGGATCACGAAACTGAAGAAAGCACCATAGAAATTGCCCACTAAAAGCATCACAATCACATCGATCACCACGGAGCCGAAGACCAAACCGTAGAACTGAATCAAAGCAGAAATACTGAGAAGAGTCGATGCAGGAAAGGGTGCCTAGAACCACAGAAGATGAACCCCAAACCCAAAATAACATTGTAGTCGAACCGGCTCATACAGCCCAGGAATGCTATAATCTATGTGGAACACAGTGTACAGTCAGGAGCACGGCCAGACCCTCAGCCCTGGCAGTTAACATGTTCAGAAATATATTAACCGGGTCAACATCAATCAGAAAAATCACAATTGAATACTCAATGATTACATATGGCTGCTCATACGAGACCGAATCTCAGGCAACCTGTGCTTGGCCCGACCCTATATACTGGTGCCCAGGACCTTCCTCAGTTTGGTTTTCATCACCTGTGATGCCTGTATGCTCTAGGCATGCTTCTTGATCATTTCCTGCTCTAGCACATTTAGTTTTTCGAGTTCCTGTTATCTTTTCCTGATTTTTCTGACAATATCATTGTTATCTTAAACCTTGAGCTTCTTTGTTTGATCTATTTTGGCATCTAGGTACTCGGATACATGTTCTTTCTGTTCTTTTTCTTTCCTTTCGATGAGTTTTCTCCTTTCCTGTTTGGCATTGAAATCTTCTTATTCATTTTTATGGATTATTGTTTAGTGCTTGATACTTTGATCCTTGACATACCTGTTTTCTGCTGCCTTTTCTTTGATGATGGACTCTCGGACACTGTTGACTCTTGACTTGTTGACTTCCTTGATGCTGTTGTTCCTTTCTTTGAGTCTCTCTACTATCTTCATTCTTTATAGGATGGCTTCCTGGTATGCCTGTTTGTCTTTTCTGTTTCCTCTTTGACCGATTCCAGGAAGTGCAGTTTCTTTTCGTGTTCTACTGTTTTATATCTGTTCTTTTCGTCTTGAACCTTGAGGACATGCACCGTCTCCTGACTGTGTCGATGTGCCTTTCTGCTTCTTTGAGTTTCATGACTGACTCGTGAGTGTGTTTGTATGTGGATGTGGGTGATTTGCTCTTCCTGCCTGATGGGGCTGCCTCGTTGGTGTCGAATGCTGTGGTTTGTTAGCTGTTCTCCGTCATAATTTTATCTCCCAATTAATAAAACTGTTCAACTCCCATTAACTCTGAGGATCGATCTGATTAATAAATCTCACTCTCATATATGTTTGTAAATTGATGATTCATCAAATTAGATAAAGGGTTCTCTTGGATGCTAGCATTTGTTTCCTTCTGTCTATTTTATTTATTGCCCCTAAGTGCTTTACAATTATAATCAATAACCATTCAAACCAGATGAGACCCATGCACTCCCTCAGCCACATCTAGGACAGTCAGCCATAGCAACATGTAACTCCGGAATTCTCATTCTCGAATAAAACCCATTCGAACCGATCTGAACGGTCATAAAATTCAGGGTCTGTGATATCTTCTGAGTCTTCCAGGTTCGAGGAGAACAGGCTGCTGAGGAAAGAGAGAGAGCATAAAGTGCTCAAGAAAATGTAAGCATGACATAACTAAGAGGGCAACTCACAGCCAGGATGCAGGAGACAGAACAAGAAGTCAAAGAATGCATGAAATTCAGACCCATAGGGTACTCAGGCATCAAGGCCAAAGAGAACTGAGGCCATGTAATAAGGGAACTGTAAGTGATCCATATATAACTATCTATAATACACTCAATATGCTAACACTCTAACATTTTAACATTCTTTAGATCGGGGTAGTGTTCCTCCTATTCTCCTTCCTTCATTCTGGCTTATAATTAATATATAGTCTGACTATGATAGAACTGCCTTTGGAGCACTAACACCTGAGGAAGCAGGAGTAGGACCATAAGTAGTCTCCTGGGGTGATTATGTAGGAGTAGCCCTTCTAGTTGAGTTTGAGTTCTGACAGTGATTAGGTCCTTCGGGATGCCACTGTATCATCATTGAAACTGCCTGATGGTGTGTCTGAGTCTAACATAGGCACCCATCTGGTCTGTTCTCCTAGGTGAGGATATCCTAGCTGTTGTTCCCTGTGCTGTTGGACTCATAGAGGGTGCATACTAAGTTGGTGTGTGACTTGGTGAGGGGGAGGATGTGTTTAGTTGAGGATAAGGTGTACCTGTCGAATGTGTCTGACACTGTGACTTATTTGGACAGGATTCAGCAGGATGTCAGGACTGAGGACCATCTCTAGTTGCTGACGGACATGTTCGACGACATCCACTCGGGCATCATGGGCCAAATATGGGCAGGAGAGCACACCATATCCACCAGGAAACACAAACTCAAGCAAGAAGGACTCAAAGTAGACATGTACAGGCAGAAAATAAAGGAAAAAATAACAGACCTAAGGAGCAGCATGGGGGAGGAACACATAGACATCAAAGATCAACAGGAAGAAAGCACAACCAACAAAAGGGAGAAGGCCAGCACCTTCATCAGGAGGATAGTCGCAGAAAAACAATAAATGGCCAAGAAAAAACAGAACAGGGAAAAGCAAGAAGAAGACAGGAGAGATAAGCAGGAAGAAGAGAGGAAAGAAATAGAACAACAAATCAAGAAAGACAAACACGATAAGATCAGGAAGAGGTACGAAACAGTCAGAGGCGAAAAACAACAGGAAAGGAAAGAAGCAGAAGAACAGAAGAAAAAATTCGATGAATACTTCAAGGAATACAGGAGGAAAACACCACTATACAGACAAATAGAACAAAGGTTCAATAACACAGTAGTAGAGGAAGAAAACCAAAGACAGGCAATAGTGCTCAATAGCATCAAGGAAAAGAGGAAACCCATAGACATAGAAGACCTAGAGAACCATGAGGACTGGTATGTCAAAATGAGGAGGGAAAATGAAGCCAAAAGAGAAGTAGAAATGAAAGCAGAAATACAAAAGAGGAAAGTAGAGAGCGTAGAGTACTACAAAAGCAGAGCACACAGCCTCATAGAGAGAGAAAGCAAGGAAACAGTAGAATCACCCCTATCCAAGAGGATCGACCTAAAACGGAAGCAGGATGACTACATCGCTAATGTGGTCAAGAACTTCAAACCGAAGGCAAGCTAGACCAAGAAGAAATAACTAGAGGAGTTGGAGGAAAAGAGGAAGTGGACAGAGAAGTACAAAGAGAAGGCCAAAGTGGCCAGTTCGAATGAGGACGGACTGAAGAACATCCAGAGACTGAAGGACTTTAACAACCAGATGAGGGCAAGGGGCAAAGTGGTCACAGAAAGGGCATCCAAGACGATAGAGGCCAAACCAAAACCCATGTACAAGAACTACCTAGCAGAGCTCAGACTAGAGAGGATGAGTGCATCCAGCAGGTACAGTTCACTCGACTATTATGAGTCAATGGTTCTGAAGGACTCAGACTATGCCCAGATGCACCTATCTAAGCTAGAAGAGAGCAACAGAAGGAAGGAAAAGTATTTGAGAAACGCAGAGAGAATAAGTGCACATGAACACCTAAACGAAAAGACAAAACTCAACGAGAATCTGCTAGAGTCAGCCAAGGCCAAATTAGCCATGCTCAACCTAATAAAGTGATATTTACTGTTTTTAATACCCTTCAAGATTCGAATTCTTGATGCTTCTGTATAATACTTGATTTAAATGGAAGTAGAAAAGGGATGTTTCACAGGGTGCTTCCCTGCCAAGTTCTTCAATCGCAAACCAAGGAACAAGACAGTTGCCAAGCATCAAGGCTATAGGACAGACATCAAGATAAACACATCGCCAACTTACCGAAAATGCAGGTATAGAGACCTCCCTATCGAAACTACCAAAGAAATAGAAAAGAACTAATCGACCAACGCAACAAGTAGAAACAATGAAAAACTGGCTATTAGCTCCCAGTTCAACCTCAATATCGTGAACAGATCGTCGCAACGTTTATAAACTGACTCTTTCTAGGATAGGCAAAAGAATGCCCTACCATCAATTCTAAGTGTAGTGAGTGATTTTGAAAAAAAAGAGGAAAGTCAAAGAGAAGGGTCTGATGATGTTCGGGTTGAAACATCCGAGATATTCATCGATTTTTTCCATATGACTCCTTCAGAAATAGAAAGGAATAATCGTAAGCGATGCATGGCATGAACCCTATTCTCAATTATTAATGATAGTCAGATCATCTTTATTTTTCTGTGCTCTGTCTTTATCTCTCGTAGCTTTGAGATTGTTGACTTGGGGAATTCTTCTAACTTTCTGCGACGAATTTCCTGTACTTAGCGTTATAATTTGTTAACTTCCACTGTCTGTGGTATGTCTTTGTGCTAACACAATCAATAGATCTCTCAATTTTGCGTAACTGAATCCTGTGGTTGGAAGGAAGCGTCTGGGTGTGAGCAATGCATGAGAAAGTATCATCGTCATATGGGGAAAATAAAGATAATGACAAAGTCTGATCTCAATGAGACTTTGTCCAAATTCCAATTCTAGGGCTCAGTGAAACCTCATTTTAAGCCAGTACACGATGCGATGATCACTTATCTCAACGAACTCAGGAACGATGTCATGACCTATTTTGAGGCATTGGCCAAGAATATTTCGATTCAGGTGAGTTACCCTTACCTTCATAAGACTACTCAACTCAAGACCTTTCGGAAGCTCAAGAAGCAGGAGTATCGCAAACTGACCAAAAAGGAACTAACTGGATTTATATAATTTGCTCAATCAGTGCAAAGGAGGGATGTCATTGATTAAGAGCACAAAAACTATCACCAGGAAGTAGATAAGGCCATAACTGCCATCGAGAGCATTAATCAAGCCTTTTCGACCTTATCTTCAACTTTAAATGACAAAGTTGGTGCATTAAAGCTGAGAACATTTGAGACATAGTTCAGTAAAATTATTGAAATAAACAATGCCAGAAAAATCAGTAAAGTTGCAGAGTCTCCCACGAAAAATAGGGCTGATACACTGCCCAAAGAGCAACCTGTGGTGCAGAAAGATCGAAGTATAAGCAATCGAGTGTAACCAACTCCACCCGGTCGAAATACTCAGGCAGTCACACCTGCAAAAGGAGATTTTAAAAGGATCCTAGATTTGAAGAGACCGAAATAACTATCGATTGACAACAAGGTTAAGAGCTATACTGCAAGGAAGTCCTATGACTATGAAGACAACGAGAAAGAGATAAACGAGAAGAAGCTCAAGCTGATGTCTTTACTAAATGACAAGAACAGCGTTGCATCTCCCAAACTGAAGACATCGGATAGGGGGTACACTAACTTGGGGGTTGAGAACAGGATATCTGCTGAAGTGAAGGAGTCCATGGCTCAGAGTCTGCCTCTACAGACCCCATTGTCAGCTATCACTCTACTCACCTGTCCAACACGAACAGACTGGAACCACCAAGAATTCCGTCTCCGATCTGTTCCCTTGAGAAGTCGAACAGTGGGAGCGAGCATGACAAAAACACATCATTCGAACCCAGCCAACTGTTTGGGAGACTGAAGTCGATGGGGATAGACCTGCCAGAGATCATCATCCAGCACACCAAATTGCCAGCTGCTGAAGAGAAGCCCAAACGGTATGATGACAGTCCGGATGTGCATAAGAGGACCATCAAGGTGCCCCTCTAGAAGGTGGCAGAGGAGGAATAACCATCATCACCCCTGTTCAAGAAGAGGAACGCCCAGAGTCAATCTGAGCCATTCAAACTCAGGCCAGTCGAGAGTGCTAAGGCTGACAATTTCGAGAAGGATGTCTAATAGCAGAGTATTCGGAGTAATGAGGCCCAATCCCTTGCTCTGTTGACTCAGGCTCTGCCTTTGCCTCCTATTGAGGCTGTTCCGCTGCTGGAGACCTGTCTGGAGAGGGCTGACAACAACCTGTCTGCAGTGGAGTACCTGTCATACTTGTACCTGTAGCAGAATCCCCAGAACCCGAAGAAGTGCCTGAACCTCTGCAATGACTATCTGGAGAGAATTGAACATTCAACTGACTTCAATGACCTTTCTGGACACCTGATCAACAACAAGGCAGCATCACTCAATCTGCTGGGAAGGTACTCAGAATCAGTAGAGATCCTGGAGAAGAGGAGGATAATATCGAAGTCAGACACATTGGAGAAGAACCTGGGTGACTCCTACTTCGGAATCGGCATCTACGAGAAGGCCATCCTGCACTACGAGGAAGCCATCAGACTGAATCCCAAATCCGATGAGGCACTGTACAACCTGGCAGTGTGCCTGTACATCCAGAACAACTACTTCAACTCCCTATCGACCCTCAATAGAGCCATCGACCTCAATGGGCAGGTCTAATCCTATCGGGAACTGAAGAAGGATTTAGAGAAGAAAATAGAATTCTCCCGTAACTTGGTGTCTGATTTCGAGAGTCCCCAACGGGCCACCCTCTACTGATTCGATGGAGCCTGATATCACTCATTGACTATTGACAATAACTACTATCGATTATAAAATTAGCAAAACTGAGGTAGGCAGTCCCAGATGCGTCCGAGAGAGAGATTCCATTCACAGAAGGCAGTATCGAACAGGCATACTGATCTGCATAAGAGTCACATGTAAGGGTGGGTTAATGCAGAGTTGAACAGAACTTGGACAAGAAGGGTGACCTCATTGACAAGTACCAGACCGAAATACAGGGGTTACTGGAGAAGGTATGAGAGTAGATAGGTAGATTGACATCAAGGAAGGGGAAAGTCAGCAACTGGCAAGTGCGAGGTCCAGGAGCATCAAGGTGACAGCAGGCAGGAACAGGGCACTGAGTTCCATGAAGAACCAGGACATGCTGGAACCCAACCAGGCAGGCAAGGATTACCAAAGACTGATTCTGGGGCTAGAATACGCACTAGAGGGAGAGAGGAACAAGACAGATGACCTCAGCAATAAAAATAAATCACTAGAGTCAGAGATATCCAACCTGAGGAACCTGCTGGTGGGGCCAGACGAGTCCAAGAGCTTCGAGAAGACCATCCTCAAAGAAGCACAGGAAAAAATCAAGTACCTGGAAGAAAGGATAGTTGACCAGAAGAAGAACTACGAGTTCATCATCGACTCCAAGAACGAAGCCATATCCAACCTGGAGGCACTGATGAAACCCCTCAAAGAGCAGAATAAGGAGAGCAAGGAGAGCAAAGAAGGGAAAGAGTCCATAGCCAGGAAGTATCTAGAACTAGTAGCCCAGAACGATGAACTCAGGAGCTCATTGATGAAGAAGAACATCCACATATAGAGACTCAAGTACTCCAGGTTCGACAATGACAGTGAGAGCGACGATGAGGACATTAAACTGCTAAAGAGGAAGAAGGAGAGATCAAAATTCTATTTGGAGCAGCTGTAAATATCCAACAAACTGATACTGAGGAAGAACATAGAGATACTGAGTCTGAACGGGAGGATCATCCAGAACGAGCAGGTGGTCAACATCATGGAACAGTACCTAGACAGGAAGGAGGTCAAGGGCGTAGACCTAAACATACTGGAGCACCCCTGTGTCAACAAGCTGAGGATACTGCTCAGGGAGAAGGCGGTGTTCTAACGGGAGTTGCTCTCCCAACTGAGTGACCACAACAAGAAGATCACGGTTTTCGAGGAGGAGATATAACAGAGGGATGCCTCATCGGCCGGGAAATTGAAGGAGGTCATCACTGACAACAAGAGACTGGCATCACTGGTGAGCAACCTGCAGGTCAACATCTCCAACCTGGAGAGGAACGTCGAGGAAGGCAAGAGGGACAACGAAATACTCAAAGCCCAGAAAGAACTAGAGAAGAAGAAATTTGTCGAGGAGGTGCAGTCACTCAAGGAAGAACTAGGGACCATATCCTCAGTCACCAAGAACGAATTCGATAGGATGAAGATAGAGAACCTGAAACTGGCAGAACAAAACAGGTCACTGCTGTTCCTGGTCGGCGAGAAAGAAAGGGAAATACACAAGAAGGGCGAAGCCATCAAAACATTCGAGGACTACAGGACAAGTAAGTAAGGGAGTAACATAGAAATCAACACATTAGACGTAGGGGATAAGGAAAAGAGGAGGATAGAGGCAGTGGCAGAGCAACCACAAATAGGGACCAAAGTGATGCTCATCAATACATTCTCAACATGGCTGTTCGAGTGGAACAAAGTCAAGAACTGGAACAACAAGAAGACACTCCTCAATCTGGTAGAAATGAAATAATGCAGCTGCTGGATAAGGACGAAATCAGGACAGATGCAGTTCAGTCAATGAACTACCTGATTGGGGTCATACATGAGTGCATGTTACAGTCCAAGAACATCGACATCCAGGAAAGGGCCATCGTGTTGCTGTCATACTTCCTCGATCAGAACATAGTAACTGTGGCATCTAAGTTAGTTGAAGAACGAGGGATTCTATTTGAATAAGGTTGCCCCGATCATTGTGCGAGGGTTCAGAGCCCAGATGGAAGGCGAAGACGAGACTCAACACCGGTTACTCAATGACTCTACTTTGAGAATTACCAATGCCATGTAGAAGGGTTAGTATAAATGGACATTCGAGATGACCAACGAAATGCTGGCCATTAATGGGCTCAAGTACCTATTCGACACTCTCCAGAACAGCAAAATCGAAGACCAGGTTGAGAAGGTGTATAACACTCTAGTGCTGATATCTAAGTCCAACGAGATGATATCTTTCATGAACAGCTTCAACTTCACCGAGATGCTGCTCAATAGGATGACTCACAGTTACTCCTTCATCATATTCGTGTTGGTTCTGATGAAGACCTTACTGCAGAGCAATGACTATCTTCGGTCACAGAAGTCTCTCCTCGAATTCAGGAAACTATTCGATATACTGAAGGGAGACAATGATGAGGAGCTGGTGGAGCTGACATGTGACTGCCTGCTCATCCTCATTGAGCAGACCATTTTTGTCAAGAGTCTGAACAAGATACTCTGCCTGTCAATGCTAGCTCAGACCATATCTACCCAGAATTCATACCCCATTCTGAAGAAATTGGGGAAGGTGTACGTGGCAGTGGCTGAGGAACTGGAGAATTAGAATTTAGTCAAGTTTACCAGAGTAGAACTAGAAAAGCTGTTGCAAGTGGTCAGAGGAAAACGGTTCAATGAACCTAGGTTCAACAGATGCCTGAGGATAGTCAGGGATCTGATTGAGATCTTCAGCGAGGCCGACATCGACGAGAAGGTCATCACTCCCATTCTGGGGCTGTACAGTCACTATGAGACCATAGAGGCATCATCGAGGGTGAAACTCAATGGAATATCCAATATTATATTCGAGAGGAACAAGGAACTGCTGGTCAGGTTTTCGAGTGAGGAGATGATCACCAACTTTGTGGAGGCCTATAAGGTGTCCAGTAGCCATGATGAGACTGTGTTCCTACTGAAGATACTGTACTTCCTTGGCGATGAGAAGAAGACCACTGAGATGCTGAGGACAGGCAGGGAGAGTTTCATCAACAGGTTGCTGCAGGATGCCCTGGTGTCGGACTATACGGTCACTGTGGGTGCCCTTAAGGTGTTCCTGATGCTGACTAAGGAGAAGTACGTCTAGAAGTTCATCAACAAGACTATGCTGCAGAAACTGGTATCCAAGACCCTGAATGAGAGGGGGGAGGAGTAGCATTTAGGTTTGACTCTGAGTGCCCTCTATTTCTTGGCCAAGAGTGAGTAGTTGTGTGCCTTGATGATCGACATTGGCATTGTGTCTAAGGTGTGCTCTGTGATCCTGCAGAGGCATGAGAAGGAGTCTGTGATGTTCAAGTGTTTTGCTCTGTTATAGGTCTGCCATACTAACCAGTATAAGAAGAGAATCCTGAACCATTTGCTGTCTAATGACTCCTCCTTGCAGATCCTGAAGACTATCAACTATGTGCTGAGGAGGTCCAAGAGTAAGGTGGACATGGGTTCTCGGGCAGTGTTCATCTATGACTTCCTGAACAACAAGAGTGCCCTTGAGTCATTCACCATCCTGGTTGAGAGGAACGAGTGGATGGTCGAGGACCTGATCAGACTCAGGAACGACTACGTCAACAAACTAGATTCGCTGGTCTACAAGGTAGAGCTACTCCTCCATTAAATGAGCAAGGGAAGCCAGAGAATCAACAAGGTCTACCAGAAATTCAGAGTAGAGGGAGACATCACAGACGAAGAAGATGACTGATGGAGAGGACAGGAAGGGAAAAGGAAAGAAGGGAATGATAGATAACAACACTAATATCAAACTCAATAATAAAACAGAGCTACTGAAAATAGAAATTATTGGAGGATTAGGATAATGAAGATGAGGAGAACCAAGTCACTGGTCAAGGCATCCAAGTACTCAATGCCCGACAGACCAACCACAAACAACACACATGAAGCCAACTTCTACAAGGATCTGCTGGTGCCCACCATCTACTTCCTGGACAATATCCGACTGATCAGGGAAAATGCATACCCAGTCAGCCCCAAGAACAAAGTACTAGAACTCAGGAAGGACAGAATACAGAAACAGGTACTAAGCGTATTCAAGGACAAGAAGGAAACACCCATGAAACCAGGACTGTTCAAGCAGAAGTCATTCACAGCCACAATCAGGGGCAAGTCCAACTCAATGAAGAGACTACCAAGGGGAAAAAACCCAGAGGATATGAAATTCAGTACCAAGAACATCAGCATCCTACAGGAAACAGGGGAACTCGATCAGTTTGATCTATTATAAGAAAGGATACTGGAGTTAGGCAAGTTCAATGAAGATCAACATGCACCCCTCAAAGACAGAGTGGAGGTCATCAGGGAAAGGGTCAAAACAGCAAGAAAACACTATAACAAACCGACATACGATAACGGGTATGTTCAGCCATTCCCATTTAAAGAACCCAGCCAACCAAAGAACAAGATATCTAAGGTAATAGAAGGGTCAGCCAACTGAATGAAGTGAGTGAATGACTATGATTTTCCTGTAAATATGATAATGTCATCTCTCTTAACTCTTAGAATAGAACATTATAATATGCAAGGGAAGAAGAGTCGTCCAGAGCGTAAAATACAACAGTTGAATGGTACTTTTCGGAAGAGACAGTTTCCATAGTATTCGGGTATGGGTTTGCTCCCTCAAACAGTGACTAACTATAGGGGATACTCGACATTAGAGAAACTAAGAGCGACAGAAATGACTCGTTCAGCTTCGAACTTGCGTTCATAATGGTTGAAGACAGAAACTGGCAGCAATTTTATGGACAACAAACTATCAACAGATTAGACAGACCTCAACGGAACGACCATTAACCCTAACTAGAGCTGCATGAAGGAGTCTTTTCCTTCCATACACGAGAGCAATGAAATCCGGGATCATTTAATCGAGGAGAAATAGAACATTCGCAGTCTGATAGGAGGACTGATGCAGTCTGAAAAAGATAAGGCTGAGTGGAAGCTGTACACGGCTAAGAGTGAAATTCTTCAGAGTCAGCCCATATACAGCCAGCAATTTGAAGAGATGGAGGCATTCTTATTGCGGATATTCTATCGAACCCTCCAGTTGAACAAGGAGAAGAGAAAGAGCATTCGGGTATCGGAACAGAAACTGGTAGCTTCGCCACGAGGACTCGGTAAGAGATGCCACAACACTAGTAACCTGTCTGGCACGAGTAGCTTCCCGAGGAAGGAGTCATCTTTCTTGCAGTCCTTTGATGCTAGTAAGTTGGGAATGCTTGACAATAAAGATGGAGTCAATAGGAACAGTCTGCTGAACACAAGTGATTTGAACTTAAATGTGTCGGGCTATGGAAAAATGAGTGCAGTGGATCAGAGTACCATCAACGCTCTCAATCTTCAGGTGACACTCCTGGAGAAGAAGGTCGAAATCTATGAGCAGGAGCTACAAGAAAAGAACAAGAATAGTATCTACACGGAACAGTCATCCAGCCAAGAGATAACAGATTTAGGAGTGGCCAATCTGAGAATGGTGAAGGAAAAGGCCAAATACCAGAATTAGGCAGAGCTAAGGAGAATCCTGAATGATACACTCACAAGAGAGCTAGCCACAGTCAAAAAAGCACATGAGGTACTGAAGGATGAGTACACTAAGGCTCAGGACAAAATTGCCAATATGGAGGAGCAATGCAGCAAATATGAGTCTCTGCTCCGGTACAGAGAGCTATGGCTGATGCTCAATGAAGAACACATGGTCATCTCTGAAAAGTGCATTAACCTGGAAAGCTAAAGGGATCACTTAGCTAAGAAGGTCAACAACCTCAAAGAAAAGAACAAACAACTGTTGAAGTCATTCCACATATCCAATAACCTCTATCCAGCAACAGCTGAAGACGACAAGCATGAGCTTGATGTCATCATGAAGGATTTCAGAGAGTGGCTGAAGGTGATATCGGTGCCTAGGGTCAACGATCGAATCATGGAAGGGCAGAAGGCCCTATTCAAAGATGAATCCAAACCGGAAAGGAAAGGGAAAGACAACAATAAAGATAAGGATAAAGACGATAAAGATAAAAGAAAGGAAAGGAAGGGAGTGAGATTCACTGAGGAGCCCGAGTAGGAGGAAATCACCCATCGTCTGCTCCGTCCCAATTTCTTCATCTACTTCGAGGCATATGAGAGCAGCATAATATCTGAAAAAGTCTTTGCTCACCATCGCAACCTGGAGACTGGGTTCTACGGTAAGCTCCGTGCAGTTATGGACTCGATGTATAACCAGTTTTTGTTCCAGAGCCATACTGAATGGGTGAGTTTCCCTGAGTTCCTGGTGGGGTTCTGGGAGAAGTTCTCCTTCGATCCAGTTCGAAGGGTGCCCTAAGTGCGTCGTAAGCCAATCCAGAGTGAGTAGAAGGTCAACTTCCTGATAGACCTGTTCAACAAGAAGGCTGCCAATACTTGGGAGTGTGAGGTGTTCCGGTGTTTCATTTTGGAGTAGTACTTCATGGACGAGATATTCTTCTACCTTGACTGCAGGAATGAGCTGTTGAATGGCCCTGCTCTCCAGCGAGGGTTCAGTGCCTGCGACCCTATTATCTTCGTCAGGATGGAGCACGCAGTGGCTGTGGTTGAGACCAGACTGGCCAGGTATGACTCAGCCATTCCCGACAAAATCAAGATCATGATGCACTCCAGGAAGAAGGTCAAGAATGGCAATGCCCTCATTGACTCCAATTTTGTCCTGAAGGTGCTGCTGGAGGTCTACTCGGTTGAGAAGGCCAAGAGTGAGAAAATGTTCATGGACAGTTTCACCACATCCAGGATCAAGGGATCCAAGATATCCTTCTCCGAGTACCACACCTTCATGGTGAAGAACTTCAAGTTCCTGAGTTCAACATAGGTGGCCAAACTCTACAGGGAGATCTATACTTTATGTGCGGGAGACATCACTTATAAGGCTATTCACTTTTGGTGTGGGGCTAAGGGTCTGTTTATTCCATTGATGATGGGCAACAGGCCGGTGGGTGCCTGTGATTCTAGGTCCCTGGGCAATGACATGGTGTTCCTGGACATTCAGAATAAGGCCTGTATCCTGACTGGCTATGTGGAGGAATCTGGTCTGGAGTGCCTGCATGGTTGTGAGATGAGCCTGAACCAGTTCCTGAGGGACACCGAGTGGCTGAGGACCAACCAGACCCTGTTCTACAGGAACATGGCCGAGCAAATGGGCAACATACTCAGAGTGAAGTACTATGCGGACTGGCAGGCCAGTAACCTGAGCAAGAGGGTGCCCATCGCCAGGGAGGGAGTCAAGGAGTTCATGAAGAAAATATCCACCACACTCTCAGAAACAGAGGCAGTTGGGGCACTCTCCAAAGACAGGGAGAGCAAGGCCAAAGCCATCAAAATGCTGACCAGGAACTTCAGAATCAGGATCAAACAGACCATGGAAGAATTCAGAATAGAAAAAACACTAC